>VYZU01013253.1:0-39660 GCA_013401355.1 Ceyx cyanopectus
CAGACACAGAAAAATCAAAGCACAGCCAAAAAGGCCAAAGAAGAATTGTGAGATAAAGCAGATTAAAAAACACCTGGGAATGATGTTTCAGAGCACAGTTCTAGCAAAGCTCTGCGTGGGTTTGCAGACCAGGAAAAGCCCCCAGCACTGGATCCACCCTGGGCCAGAGCAGAGGCAGGGAAAAAGTGCTCTAGGAAGAGGGACTCGGTGGGAAGAGAAGGGGACATTTGGGTCAGGATACAGACAACAAAACAGAGTTGCTCCTAAAGAACCTGCTCTTATTTTTCCAGACAGAAATGCAGAGTTGGATTTCTCCACTTTCCTGAATATAATGTACAGACAGATGAAGCAGGAGGAGCCCGAGAAGGAAATCTTGACAGCCTTGGCCATGATAGACAGGCAGAAGAGAGGAGTCATCTCCATCTCGGAGCTGAGAGCCAAACTCACCAGGCTAGGAGAGAAGCTCTCTGAGGAAGAAGGTATTTTGTGATTCCAAGTCATTCCAAACACCCCATCTTCCTCCAAAGTCAAATCTGGGATCAGGTGCTCACAGCTGGGAAGGCAGGAGGACCTGTGTCAGCAGGAGACAGGGATGGTGGCTCTTGGTGGGGGGAGAAGGGGTGTCCCCCAGCACACCTGAGATGAGCAGTGCACCAGGCACTGTGACTTTCCCAGACACCAGCCACTTTTCCTGACTAGGGCAGGGATCATCCCCCTGGACTGGGCACTGGGGAGGCTGCCCCTCAAATCCTGGGGTCAGCTTTTGGTCCCTCACTCCCAGCAGGACACTGAGGGGCTGGAGCGTGGCCAGGGAAGGGCAATGGAGCTGGGGAAGGGTCTGGAGCAGGAGTGTGGGGAGGAGCAGCTGAGGGAGCTGGGCTGGTGGAGCCTGGAGAGAAGGAGGCTCAGGGGAGACCTTCTGGCTCTGGTGGAGTCCCTGTGACCCCTGGAGGGGTTTCCAAGCCCTGGAGCTGTGGTGCTGAGGGCCACGGGGCAGTGGTGCCCTGGCAGTGCTGGGGGAACAGTTGGACTCCACATTCTTAAAGTTCTCTTCTAACCTAAACAATTCTGCAGTTCCACGATCCATGCAGAGCCCACACAAACAGCAGAGAGGAAACAGGTGATGCTGCTCAACAAGACATTCCACAACAATTTCCAGTAAACCAGCTTTCTTCCCCTAAACCTCCCCCCCTCCCCTGACCTTCTCCCTGGATTACACAACCACCGGGCTGCTCTGCTCCCATCAGAGCCTTTAAAGCCACCACAGCTCCTTCAGCCTGAGCAGCCACCCTGGGAACCTGGGCCAGGCAGCTCCCAGGTGAGGAGGTGGAGCAGCCTCTGCTGCCCAGACCTGTTTCTGAGGGCAGAGCCCTCCAGCACTGCCCTGGTTGGGCAACTCCAGCCCACACTGGCCCAAGATGAGGGAGGAGCTGTAATTAGAGCATCGCTGTGTCTGTGGGACAACTCTCTGCAGCTCCTCCCTGCTCTGTTCACTTCCAGCAGAAACTCCACCTCTGGTGAGTCAGTCAAACACAGAAAGGTGTAATAAGCAAACTCCTATCTTGCTTTGAGCTGTAACAGGCTTTGGGCTGGGCCAGTCACTCCAGGAATGGCAGATGCCCTCCATCAACCCCTCTCCCTTCCAGTTATCACTTCTAGTAACAGGCACTGTAAAAAAAAATTCACCATCAGCTTCAGAAAGTGCCACTAGTTAGAGGAGCCTGAGCTGAGAACTGGTGCAAGTGAGGGCACAAGGGAACTGGGCACACAGAAGAGAGTTCAAGTGCAAGAAGGAATGAGTGAGATGCTCACACACCTTCACTGTGCTCAGTCCCCCTTGCTCAGCAACTGGTTTTGGTGACTCATTAATATTACTAATAAGAATTAATAAGAATTAATATTAATTACTAAATTTTATTAGTAATATTAAAATAAACAAGAACTACATCAAACATGAAATACCTGGAAAAAATCCATTTGTCTTCTGCTCTTTCTTTCAGTGGATGACCTGCTAAAAGAAGTGAAAGTTGGACCAAATGGAACCATCAAATACGAAGAATTTGTCCGGGTCATTTGCCTTCCAACAGCTGACTATTAAAATTCAAAACAAGAGATCTCTGAAGAGCAGGATCTGATTTTTTTTGACTTGTTCTTAGTTGCTGCCTGGACTCAGGAATCATCATTTGCCTTTAAAAAACCGTATTTTGCCTTCATGGTGACACTTAAAACAGGTTCCCACACCATTTCTGGAGAAATGCCAGAAAACTCAAGCTCTTCGTTAATTTAAATAAACCAAAGGTACCACTCCCTTGTGTAACGTGTCTTGCTTGAAAAAAAACCCAAACTCTCATTGAAAAAAATGCATTAAAATCCAAATATTGCAGCATAAATGACAACTTGTGGTTAAGGTCTGGTGGGGACTGTGTTCCAAGAAACCAGCATCACCCATCACCATCAGCTGGCTCCACACCCCCAAGCCCAGAGATGATTCTTTGTGCAGAAAAAGATTCCCTGTGGAGCTGGATGATGTCACCAGGATGGTAAACCCAGCCTAACTAAACCTTCAGATGATGGAGAGCAACCATCCCCAGCACTGCCAGGGCACCACTGCCCCACGTCCCTCAGCACCACAGCTTGGAAACCCCTCAACTCTTAGCTGAGCTCTTCCAGAAACAGAAACCACCACCCAAAAAAAGAACTAAGTGATCTGAAAATTAGTTATAAGCAGCTCCACACTGAGATAACACTTTAGCAAAACACCCCACAATGAAACTGAGACAGGATTGACTAGAAAAGCCAACAGCAGGTACCAAACAACAGCAAAAGTGGTTTTTTTGGTACCAATCTTCGTGCAGCTCACGAGTAACATCTGCCCAACACCCCACCTACCTCTGGCCAGGTCTCCACACCACTGCCTTCAGGAGCTGCTCCAGATCTCTGCTGCAGTCAGGAAGGCCAGCAAAAAACACCCCAAAAATCAAACCTCATTTGCTTCAGAAATCTCAGGAGGATTTGTCTCCAAAGCACATCCACAGCCAAGTGTCCAACCATCAACAGGCAGCTTCACCTTCCCCCGAGTGGGGTGGCTGATGAGCAAACCCCTCCAGGCAGACACACACCAACAGCCACGGGGCCTCCAGCACCACCCTGGGTCACCCCAGGGGCAGCTGGACTGTCCCAGGGGGGTCACTCCCCTCTATGGGGCAGTAAAAAGGAGAGGAAAACCAGCAGAAGGAGCCACACTCAGAGGGAGCTCCCAACACGAGATGCTCCACGCCATGGAGTGATCAAATTCCCACTCAAAAAAACCCCCAGAGTTGCTGGAAAACCCCCTCAACCCCCCCTCCTCTTTTCTCCCCCAGGAAACACAAGGTAACTGAATGCTTTTTATTACATCTAAAGATTTCTACATAAACAGGTAACATTCAATAGGTAAACCATAGTTTCTGTTGCTGTTGTCATTTCGTTTCCAATGCAGATAATAAATATTTTCACTCGGTACTTTTATACAAACTGACATTGGTCTACTATACAAGTTGAAAAGCCATGTACGGGTTTGGCATGCCGTATGGAAACCCAAGAGAAAGTTTTAAGGCAATGAATGACAGGTTTAAATTCATGGAATTAATGGTAATTTTTAATATTCTGCTTATATACAATTTTTTTTTTTCCCTTTGTTAATTAAAACAATTAACAGCAGCACTTTCGGGGACCACCAGCGATTTTCCCTTGTTAGAAATCTAAGCTCTGTTAAAAAAAAAAAAAAAAAAAAAAGAATGAAAAAAACAGAACACAAAAAAAACAAACCCAAATCCAAACGGTTACACCGAGAAACCAAAATCCTATCGAAAAATGTGCTTACAACCCTGAAATGTTCAAACTGCCACAAGGAATTCCTTCTGTTCCAGAACATCCTCCTCACAGTCCTCAGCTCTGCGGCGGGAGGCAAGTCCAGGAGAGTCCAGTGGAAATCCAAGAGTCGCCCCATCCTCGGGTGGGCACGGAGGAGCACGGGGAGCTGCCAGGCTGGGGCTGCTGCAAGGCTGAGTGGTGCCCTCAGAGCGACTCCAGGGGTGCTTCCAGCAGCTGCCCACGCCCAGGGGGGCAGAGGGGGCAGCAGCACAGGCCAGGCCACCCCTCCAGGCCAAGAGCAGGGAGCTCCGGAGTGGCGTTTGCAGGGAACTCGTGGAGAACTCACAGACTGAGACTTCTACCAAGCAACGTGAAGTGTGGTCAGAGGCACAGAGAGGCAGCTACACAGGCCAGCCTGGCACGGGGGGCACTCCCAAAGCAAACGGCTTCACGCCACGAACAGGGGGCTCCAAAACATTCCCATCCTCTCTCTGCAGAGCCACCAGGGTTCAGCCACAACCCACCACCCAGAGCTGCTCCCCCGGGGGCACCCCGTGCCCGCAGAGTGCCCGGGAACCGAGGGCCCTGCCAGGGGGTGCCCCTGCCCTGCAGCTGCCAGCTGCCTGCTTGTGACTACAAGGGATGAGATCTAGTCCTAGCATAGGTTTCATTGCTTGCAAAACCAGGCTGAGTTTAAAAAATAAGTATTTCCCATTTTCTATCCTTTTATTTCTTTTTTTTTTTTTTTTTTTTTTTTTTTTTTTCTTTCTTTTTTTTTCCTTTTTTTTCCTTTTTTTTTTCCTTTTTTTTTTTTTTAACTGACATTGAATAAATTATAAAATCGGTGTATGGTGAAATATATATATCAGCCAGATATGTATGAAATACACATGCATGGGAAAAACTATTTAACTCACTTGTAACTCACACACACGGCTCTATAAATACATATATACACACACATATACATATAAACACAAAACAGTTCTTTCCAAAATTCAAGTCAACTATTTAGTGGCAGAGGGATGCTGTAAAAACACTAAAAACCATTTGGATGCCACGTAAGGTGAACCTTTCAAATACCCATACGACTGATCATACAGCAATACCTAATGCTACTTGGATTAAAGATTGTAGGATTTTTTTTTTATCATTTTTTTTCCTTTTTTTTTTCTTTTTTTTTTTAAATCTTTTTTTTTTAAATCTTTTTTTAATCGAAAAAAAAAAAGGAGATGACTTCCTAGGCAAAAGGTGGCCCTTGGCGATGCTCAAAGAGACCAGCTGCAATCAACACTTGTGGACATTAAAAATTCAGACAAGAATCTGCTCCTTTTAGTTATTTCTTAACTCTCTTTTCCTGATAAACTTGTTACCTGCACTTTCAACCGGTTATAAAAATATTTTTATTTTTTTTTTCACACCAGAGGAAATATTTACTCTCTCTGACATGGACTTTGGGACACAAGAGAATCACTTCCTTCCCTCCCCCTTTTCTCTTAAAGAATCTCCTGAAAAACTGCATTCCAGCTATTTACACATTTCACTCTGTGATCAGAACAGATCAGCCTGAATGACTCATCAGTTCCAATTAAAAAGAAAAAAAAAAAAAGAAGAAAAAAAACTTTTCTATGCCATGCACAACTTCAAAAAGAAAAAAATCAGGAGAAAAGCAAGCAGGAAGTGAGTATGGCTCAAAGTTCACGGGCAGCATACTGAAAAATCAGGGAAATAAAAATACAAGGTAAAAAAAAAAGGGAATTTGGAAGCCCATTACCCTCAGAGGCTTCAGCAAGCAGCTCTCCTTGGGAGCACATGGGTTACATGGTGGGGGTTGGGTTTTTTTCTTAGTGGGTTGATTTTCAGACTCATGCTGAACATTTAATCTTGATTTTGATGAAGCTGAACTCAAAAGGCAGGGTCTTGAGACTGCTCAGCTGCACAAGCCATGCACTAGAGGGTGGTGGGCTCTGTTTTCTGCCTTCTGGTGCTGTTAAGCAGAAATGTCACCTGGTGCAGCTAAAGCAGGTTCTCCAGAGGATCACAACAGGCCTCAGGTTACCAGGCTGTGTGTCTGTGTGTGGAAAAGCACAAGCAGTGCCCCCCGTTCCAAACTGACACGGGTTTTGTGTCCTGCTGATCTGGAGCTGAAGTTATTTTTCACCAGGATTTCCTGGTAAATCCACAGAAACAAATCAAACGTGTCAATGCTTTCACCTGGGGCTGGGTTCTCCCCAGAATCATCTGTCTTGTCCCAAGGAAGCACAGCCAAGGAATTCCTCAGCCTCGAGTGTAACTGGGGCATGAGTGAAATGCAACATGCTTGACTGCAGCATGGAATTAAAACAAAGAAACCAAAACCAAACAAAATCATCTGAACAGAGTCACACAGAACCAGAAAAAGAAAATACCCTAAAAAAAACAAAACCCCAAACCCACTCCTGAAAGGCTCTGTCCTGCCAACAGGAGGGATGCTGGGGAACAGTTTGGGTAGGGTTAGTCCACTTTCAGCACAATCAAATCTGCACTAAATACAGGATGGGGGAATTAAGATTCCACCACCCAAGGTCAATGTCTCCAAGAGGAGACAAAACCCTCTTGCACGTTTGAATTGTAAAAGTTCAGCTCCTTTCCTGTTTATTTTGCTGTGAAGAAACTAATGCCATTTGTGTCCAAACTACTGAGGGGGGGAAGAGAAGTAACTCACATGACAAATGCACGGATGTAAAATCTTCAGCATCCATAAAAATGAACTGAAGCTCCTTTGTTTTTGTTGAATTTTTTTTTTGTTGTTTTGGTTTTTTTTTGGTTTTTTTTTCTTATTTTCACCAGTGAGGCCATCTTAGGTTTATATACAAAAGTAAAACTGAAAATATACTTTTGTTCTCTGTACACGTAAATTCTTTTTTTTTCCCCTAAAAAAAAAAAAAAAAAAAAAAGGAAAAAAAACTCGTCTATGTGTCTAACAGAAAGTCAAACCAAGCACAAGGATCTCCTCCCACGAGTTCTCTTACTCCATAAATTCCAAAATCAAATCAAAGAAGAGGGAAAAAACAACAACAACAATGAAAAAACAGAAAAAAAGAGAAGAGCAATGCAATTCAGTCCAAGGAAATAATGTCTGGTATGATACCAAAGATAGACGCCGTGTCCGTGCTGCTCCTACTTGCAACTGGGTGCCCATGATTCTCTCGCAGGCTGTTGGAGGAAACAAGACTGCTGTTACTGCCACTACTGCTACCATTGGTGGCTGGCAGGGAGCTGCTTCCTGCTGCACCCAGCTGATCCAGAAACATCTGAGATGAAGTGTAGGGGAAAAAACGAGAGTGTAAAAGTTCTTGATCATCGGACGCGGAAACCGCCGCGGCTGCGGCCGCGAGGAGGGAGGTGTTGTAATGCTGGGGGGGGAAAAACAACATATGGCAGGTTACTTTCCAGACAGAGCAGTTTGGATTCAAGGCAGCACAAGAGAAGGCAGTGGGGAAGCTACAGGCTCTGACAGCTGCTGGGTCTCACACCCACTCAGCCTTTCTGGGAGGTGGAGGTGCAGGGAACGCTGCAGCCCCCGGGTTCTGAGGCCAAGAGGCACTGGGGAGGCTGGAGTGAGGAAGAGCAAACACCAGGAAGGTGACAGGATCACAGGACACCCACACCAGTGAGAAATGGTGAAAAGCAGCACTGCTTTGGGTTTTTTCCTCTTCAGCCTCTTAAAAAATGTCCTTGGTGGAGAAGTCCCAAATGCAAAGAAGCATTTTGCCATCCCCCTCCTCTGCTGCACTCACAAAGCAACCAGAGCTGGTGACACTCTGCTAATCATCCTGCTGCTGGAGAGAGCAAACTCCTGGGAAAAGGCATTTAGAACAACCCCCTGGTCCCTTCAGGTGGCACTGAGGGCTGTCCTGAGTCACACCTGCTGCTGCAAGACAAGCACTTTGGCTCTCAACAATCAGATTTTAAATCCAGTTTCTCTTGCAGGGTAATTTTGCTCTGGATGTTTCTTTCCACGATGGTGAAATTCACACGTGGGCTGTTCTTTCTGCTCCCCAGCATTTGTGTGCTGGTATAATTCTGTTGTATCAGCACAGCATCAGATTTCTGCACTAATTGAGAGTAATTCTCATGTTTATGTTTCAGTGCATATCCAGGCAGCCTTTCTGAGTCCAAATTCCACCCATCCTAATGGAAGCATCCCTCTGTATTCACTGCAATCCTTCTACCTGAGACTGCAGAGCTGACAGGAAGGGACAAAGGGCAGCTGAGCCACCCCAGCCCCTTTTCCTTGAGAGGCACAGGAGGAAAAGTGATCAAGTGGGAGGACCTGCCAACCCAGATTCCTTTTGGGAATGAGCTGCTTAGTTGTCCAAACTGGAGAAGCCAGCACCAATCCAGCCCATTTCTCAGTGGCTGAGGTGTTTCCCTTTTGTTAGGCCTTATCCTGCACCCCTGCTGAGCCAGGGCTTCTGTTTGGTGCCAGTTCCAGTGGGTATCAAATGAAGCTGCAGCCTGCCTGTGTTGACAGCTGCATCATCCACCAGCTCCTTCCTGGCCTATCCACCACCCACATCCACACCAGCAAAGCCTTCTCAGAAAAGGCTTTTTCTGCCCTGTGACTGGATTTTTCTTTGACTTACCTGATTGTCTCCTGACAGGAAAGGGAAGAAATCTAAACCTGCAAAGAGACAAAGAAAAATAATTCAGCTTCTCAAATTAAAAACTTAGTCAATAACTAAATGGATAAATAAAAAGCACCTCCTCGTTTTCCCACCATTTATTCTGGAATAAAACCAGTGTTAATACTGATGACAGTTCAGATTCTCTTCACTACCAGACCTTGCAAAACATCAACTTTTTAAAAGCTTAAGATATTAAACTTAATCTGCCACTTTTTTTTTTCTCCAAACTTTCCACGCCTTAAGATACTAACCTAAATTTTCTTGTCTCCAGACTTTTAAAACCTTTCAATCTTTAAAACCTTACAAATAACCTCAATTTTATGGGGTTTTTTATTGTTTGGGTTTTTTTTAAATACCATTTCATCCCCTGTAGATGCCAAATAATACTTTGCACTACTGGATTGTCAAACAGCAGCACATTTCAATCCTCTCCAGCTGGTGTTACTGCTTGGAGAGCTGTACTTAAGAGCTATGGACAATCAGAAGCTCACCTTGCAAGTCATAAGGCATAGGTGTCATGTGGAATGGGTGCCTGTAGTCTTGGATAAGTGATGTATTGATGTAGCTGGTGTCAACAGCAGGAAGGCTTGGTGTTCTTGACACAGGAGATGCTTGATGGGGTAAATTCAAAATGCTGGAAGAAACAACAGCTTGTTACAAACATCACAGGACAGCATTTGAAGATTTCTAATCCTAAAGGGATACTGAACCCCAAAACCACATACAAATATGTATAACATGTTTAGACTCGACAAGGTAATTAGCAACAAGACAGCAAAGAAGGTCCTGAGGAGTTTGAAGTGATCACTGAGTGATTTCCATTCCTGGTATTGTCATCACTTGAACAGGATCACTTTGGTTTAGCCTCAGTTTGCAGCCCTGCATGCATCTGTAAAGAGAGGGCCTTGAAGACTTGGTTCCTGGGTGTCATTGGGTTATTCTGGCATTCTTTATTACTGGGCAACTGGCAGTAACCCCTGGCAAACCACACACTCCCACACCACACCCATGCTTGTCATTGCTCCCTCTCTTCCTCTGTGCTGCATTTATATTCCTCTACGGAAGAAAAACACACCCAGATTTGCAAAAAACCCTGATTTCAGCCACAGCCTTTTGCAGCAGTTTGTACTCATTTTCACAACTGCATTGTGTTACACACTTTACAACTTGAAGTGATTTGTATCTTCTCAGGCTTTGTGACCTGACATCAAATCCCTTTGATAAGCTGCTAAATCAGGATATGAATCAAATACGGAACTTTCTAGATAAAACTTCTTTGGATATTTATTCCTGCTCTCCATCATCAGTACAGTCTCTCTGCACTGGCTTCTGTCTTGTGTTCTCACCCCTTGTTATTCAATGGTGATGCTGGAGATATGGAAGGACAGCTCCTCTTTGCAGATGGTTCTTCCTCCTCCTCATCCGACGAGCTGTCGATGGTTAAATCAATCACTTCTACTTTCTTGTTTTTATTTGACTGTTGGTGAGAAGACACCTGATGTTCCAAGGAGGAGCTTATGCATCCTAGACAAAGTAAATCAACAGTATAAGCTGTAGCTTACAACAGCACTGCCATCCTCAGAACATCACAGCTTATATGGCCTTGTAAATACAACAGCTTGGAATCAAAGACAAGAGAATTCCATACTAATGATAACAACTTAAAAACACTGGGGTCACCTCTCTCACAAATGGCTGGTTAAAGCTACAAGCACCCCCCCAGAAAGGAGCATTTGGGAAAGCTCAAGGCACAGCAGCACTGAGCACCCCATCCCAGCAGCCTGCCTGTGCCCCCAGAGCAGCACTGACCGTCCACTCCGTTGTAGGACGCGGTGACCTCCTGCACCTCCTTCTTGGACCTCATGGGAGCCCATGACCCATCCTCCTTGAACTGAATCTCATCACAATCTGTGCAATACTTCAGGATTTCCATGAACAACCTGTCAATCAAAGCCATTTCAGTTCAGTCCTCAGAAAGAGCTCAAGTGCCTTTTTCCCCCCCCCCAGTATCTTTATTAGTCAGCGTGAGCCTGAGTCAGATTCAAAAGGTCAAAACTGTCTCTGTTCTGCTCTTCTCTCTCCTGCTTCCTTCAGAAGGAGGAGTCAGTGAAAAATTAAAACACTCTCTAAAATAAAAATCTGCCCATTCACTTCAAAGGGCTACAGGAGTGGAATCCTGCAGAGCTCATGAACTCTCCACTTCCCAAAATGGAAGAGGAATATTAAACAGCAAAGCCTCCTCCTCAGCCAGGCTTATCTCTGGCAGTATTTAGCTGAGGGAGCCTGGGTCTTAGCAGAGGCCGTGTGGCTGAGGAACAGTCTTGTCCTGAAGCCTCTTTCCAAGTGGAAAACTTCCTAACAAAAGCTCAGGATGGGAATCTAAACTTCCAGCTGCTTATCCTAGCTCAGCCTTCTAAGTTTTTTAGGCTCCTGGAGTGGGAATTGCAGCTTTTGACCAGACTATCCATGTGGTGCTGCATGGGAAAAGCTCTGCTTTCATTAGCGAGAAAGTTCCCTCTTTCCCAGGTTCACACACTTGCTAGAAAACCTCCTTTTTGGGATGCTACAATGGCACCACCTCATTCCCAACATCTGCACCTAGCTACACAGGGAGAATGGGTTGTTTTCTTCATTACTACGCCTGGTTTTTACTGTTTTCTGCTGACACCTGAAAGAAGGAACCCCACAGTTACCTAATCCAAGGCAGTAGAGTGGTAAACCTCAGGGTCCTTGTAGCCTGGGTGAGCCCTGAGTGCCTCTAGAGGATCCTGACCAATCCTGTTCCTCACTGGCAGGTCACCAAAAGGAAGCACATAGTCACTAAAAAACCCTCAGTTATTTGTGAGGGGGTTTCTGAGGCTCTCCTCATTTCAGGGATTTTAGCTTTGCTTTTTGGGTGCTTCATTTGATTTGGCATTTTTGTTTGCTGGGAGGTTTTGTGGGTTTCTCTTGGGTAAAACATTCTTATTCTCAGAAGACTCTACTTATTCTTTTCCTTTATTACACTTGGGAGATTCCCACCTAGGGAATTCATATGGAATATATCACTTGGTATTTTCACATGAAGACCAATATGAGTTTGCTTTATTTTTGTCCATGTTTTGCAGGTGGGCAGTACCAGTAAATCACTGGATTGGAAGGAACACCTTTCTTATTATTAACTTGAACAGTTTGATGACCACAATTCTTCCAGAGTACTTAACTGGTTATTAATTCTTCACCAGCAGCAGCAAAATTAAACAACATGGTAAATCAGAACAGGTTACAGCCAGAGAAGCAGGAATTCTATGCAGCACAAGAAGAGTAAGCAGCTTAAGGAGCATAATTTGGATTCATTTGGATGCAAGTTCTACTCACCCATCAATAATGAGGTGTTCATAGGGAGCCTTCTTGTCACAAACAGGGCAAACCCAGGTTGGTTTCTTCTCATTCATTTGAATGTAGAGAGTGGCATCAAAACACTGCAGGTGTGAACAAGTCAGAGCCCTGCACGGTATGGTGAGCCTCATTTTGCCAAGCTGGAGAGGAAAATAAAAAGAAAAAATACAAGATGACATCATCTTGGTATTAAATGAACAAACAGGGCTTTTCTGACAGAGGCAGGTTGAGTTTTACTCCAAGAAGAACCCTCACAAATCCCAGTTTGGATTCAAGCATGTGCCACACACATTGTATGTATGTGTACACAGCTCTGAGCCACCCTGAAACTTCCCTGACACCTTCTTGTGGAAGATACACAGAGGTGACCAGCCCTTTAACACCATCACACCTTTCCAGGAGTACAAAGTGCCTGCAGAGCCAGGGAGCTGCTGGAGCAGGGCCAGAGGAGCCCCAGCAATGCTGGGAGGGCTGGAACCCTCTGCTGGGAGGGTTCAGCCTGCAGTGGAGAAGGCTCTGGGGAGACCTTCTGGGGCCTGTCAGAAAGCCCAGGCTGCCCAGAGAGGTGGTGTCTGCCCCACCCCTGGAACTATTACCAAACAAGAATTTCTTAGTTTGGATTAAAGAAACCAGTGCTAGCCCTGCCCATAAAACATTAATACATGCTCATATTGAATGTAAAATTGATTAGCCAGTGAGAGGCATTTGAGACTCATCTGAAAGTTTCCTCTCATGAAAAAGAAAAAAAAAAACCCAAACAGTCTTTCCCTGGCCAAGTGCTTACACTGCAGCTTAGGCAGGGCTTGATCTGACCACACCAAAGGTAATAGGTGAGAACATCCAAACGAGACTTTTCCCACATTCCAAACCAACAAAGCTATTAAGAACTATTTACACGGAGTATTTTGCAGTTGCTCCTACTTGACTAAAGCATAGAGCAGGACTTGATTAGAAAGCCTCGAGCCGAGTCCAGCAGGGCTGAGCAGGAGGAGCTGTGGTGCAGAGCCTGGGAGCAGTGCAAGGCGGTGCCACAGGATGGCACTCAACCTCAGAATATCAGAAAACTCCAACCAGGATCAAGAACAAAGGCTCTACTCAGGCCACTACTTCCTCCATGATGTTTGCTTTGGTTGTTTTTGTTGTGGTTTGGTTTTTTTGCATTCCCCTCCGTTAAGCAGAAATCTCTCCACCCCAATCCCTGCAAATTGACAGCTCAACTGCAGGATCTTTGCTTATTTTTCTTCCCCTCTGGCTCTGTCACCCTCACAAAACTCCCCAGCAGATGGGAGGGGAGCAGAGAAACCCCTGGGGAGCTGCAGGAATGGGGCTGGGGGGGCTCTGACAGTGGGAGGTGCTGCCTGTGCCATGTGTTTGGCACCCCCTCCCCCCAGAGTCCATGACCAAGCACATTATTTCTATCACATCATCAACCCCCAACAAAGCAAGGCCCCCTGATCCATGTCTGTTATGAATTCTTCTCTCCCAGATGGCAGGTCAGTGGCTCATTTGTCTTTTGGGCACAGTAAGTCTCCAGGCTGGGCGAGGATCTGAGAGGAAGGGCACCAGAGGGAAAACCTGGATGCTCCTATGTCACATAAAATAAAACCAAGGAAGGTCAAAGGCATAAATACCTGAGTAAAAATGTAGATCTAAACATTGCCAGGAGCTATTTGGAATAAGAACTGTGGCTCTGATGTCCAGGCAGGGTGGGTTGAACCGAAGCCATCCCCGTGCAGCAGGATCAGCCTGCTCAGGGCTAACAACTTGATGTCTCCTTCCCCATTTTTGGCACTGAACCCCCCAGATCAGCTCGCCCACCCTGGCCAAGCCATGTCAGGACTGACAAAAGAAAAGGCTCATAAGAGAAGGGACACAGCCCAACTTTGAGAAATGGAGTTTTCCCAGCCCTGGCAGTGCTCTGATTCCTGCCCGTCAGCAGCCAAGGCAGCACTGCACTGATTTCTTTTGCCACCTCACAAAGCAGTGCCATCCTTTCCTGCTAAAAAAAAATAAAAAGAGAAATGCTCCCAAACCCTGAGTGAAGGTTTGTAAACAAAGCTGCAAAACCCAGAGTAAAAAGCTAGATTTGGAATTTTTCTTCAGTTAAATATTTGCTGCAGCTGCGGAGCCCGAGGATTTATTTATTTTTCTTTCAAAGGAAAGGAAAAAATAATAATAATTACAAAAAAAAAAAAGAGAGCATGAATTCAAGTGTCTTCCTGAAAGACAGGCTGAGTCCAGCCCATTTGCCTGCTGCATCTTGGAGAGATTCAGCCAATAGTTGGGGCCAGCTCCTGCTCCGTGCTCCCTGCCCACAGAGGGAGAGAAGGCCTCTGGGCTAAAAAAAGCTCAGCAGCAATCCAAACCAAAGGCTGGGGAAGCTGCCTCACTCTCTGCTCTTCTGAGGGCCAAAGAAAGGTCAGAGAGTCTAAACCTGCCACCCCCACCCAGACCCACAGCTCCATTTATTTTCTGGAAGCTGGATGCAGGAGAGGATCAAACCCTGGGCACATGGAGAGCACCTGCAGGGGGGTTGAGCTGAGAGGTGCATCCTCCCTGCATTTTTTGGTTCAGCTGTTGGGAAATCAAATGATCATTTCCAGTGTGTGTTTTCCAAGCATTTGAAAGCAAGCACTAAATATTTACCAGAAAAATTCTCCTCGAGCCAAAGGTTCCCACATTAGCAAGTAAAACTATGGAGGCCAGAAGCAAATGACAGTCAGAGGATAATCTGAGTGGTGCTAATAACCCTTCTATTCCTTGGGCAGGCTGAAAGGTGCAGACTCTGGCCCAAGGAGCCTCTGCAATGATGGATGATTGCAAGAGCTACGGTGAAATCAGACAGCACTGAACAAGCTACATGCCAGGAAAAAAAAGAAAGTCAAGTGTGTCCATTTTGTAGATGTTATTAAAATGACAGAGACAAATATGCTCCAAATAAGCTGCTACAGGCTTTGTTTTGTATGTCTCCCAGAGACAAAAAGGGAATTTTCAGAGGGAATACTGACAAAGGCAGGATTTTTGAAGAGCTACATCCTAACATCTGATCACTGTTTTGGTTTCACCCCTGGCAGAACTTTGAGGAGCAAAAGAGAATTTCCTATTGCCAGGTATTAGCAAACTTCAGCCCTAAAAGCAGTTATAGCAGAGGATCTGCTCTAATGCTGTCTCCTCTGACTCACAGAAGCACTGCAGAAGAACTTTTAGCACTGATGGAGGCAAACAGCAGTGTCCAAACACTCCATGGAATCACCTGGAAAGCCAAGTGCACCTGAAATACACCTGAAATCAAGACCTGCAATGCCAGCAGATGCACGAAGATTAACTCAAGATAATTAATTAATACACAGACACTTCCAAACTCTGACTGCTGCTCCATTCCTACTAAAGGTTCACTATTTGTGTCTCAATCAAGAAGTGCAATCTCTTTTCCTTTCTTACAGGTGAGTTTTATCTTCCTTATAAATCTGTTACTATTAAATTAGCATCAGTGTCAACACAGAGCAAATCTTGAGACTGAAGATCATGCAAATAACACATTTATTTACAGTAACCTAATACAAAAAGTACAAAGCAGAACTTATCCATCTAAAAGTTGATCTTCACATTGGTGGAGTTTCTGAACCTATTTAATCACTTGGGAAATAAGCTTCAATTTTACAAGAATATAACTGGTTTTCTTCCTTAGATTCTCAACCTGAAAATGGAGTGTCAAGCTTGAGCCAAACCAGGAAACAGATGTATCCTGAATCTGGAGGTTAAAAAGTTAAACTGCAATAAAGAGACTGTCAGTCAACACAAACAGCAAGTGTTCTGAGGGTGACTGGTACTGAAATCAAGAGCACTGGGCCCTGAAGAGTTAAAAACTGCACCTAATGTTCCTGCTGAGCAGTTTACCAATGAGAACATAAACACCAGGTATGAACAACCACTTATTTCTGCATCTGCTGGGTTCAAAAACAATGGGCAGGTCAAGAGCCAGTGCCCTTCTGCTACCTCCACACTCACTGGAACTGCTCTCCTCCTTGAAACTGGGAACAAACGTTGTTTGAACAACCTCTAGGACATGGCTTGGTTTTTAATGGATGTTTATCAAATAGTCCAAGTGTCCACATGCATCTAATCAACTTCAGTTAAAAGATGCTCAGTTCTCTGGCTGCAGACACTGGCAGAAGAGCTGGTTTTAATCACCCTATTAACTTACCTGCCCACTGAGAGTTGTTTTCTCACCCAAGCTGCACACTCAGGTATCTACTGGCAGATTTCAATACACACTTACACCTAGTCCTGAAATAGTGCTTGGAAGTAAACAGAAAACTCATTTTTCTCAGGGCTAGAGCACATGCTGAAGCACAGTGACAGGTAACACCAGCACTGGATCCTATCCCCACACAGGTAAACACAACCTAACTCAGTACACCTCCCAGAACAGCCACATTTTGATTAAAAACAGTTTTGAGGGAATAATTAAAACAAAACTAAACAAAAAATCAACTTACTGGACAGAGAAGAGAAACTCTTAAGCTTGTTGTTGCTATTTCACTGTCTGGATCAGCTGTCAGCTTCTCTTTAACTGTTATTTGAAAGAAGAAAAGGTTTATTTTACAGATGATTTAAGACACAAATTGGATGACAGAGAGATCAAATGAGTCTGAAGCTGTGTGCTGAACTCCCAGTTTGCCACAGCTACTGGAAGTAAGCAGCAAGTGACCACTGCTTCAGACTCACTCAATAAACATGTAATGTAGGCAGTCTGTTGAAAGATCCCAACCAACAAGATTTAAGAAAGTGAAAAGCAGGCAAAGCTCATCTTAAACTAAAAATGTATTTATAGTTTCTCTTTTCATAGAGGTGCAACTTTATACTTGTTATTTAAAGTCTACCAGCAAGATGAGCCACGTTGAC
Source organism: Ceyx cyanopectus (assembly GCA_013401355.1). Taxonomy (NCBI): domain Eukaryota; kingdom Metazoa; phylum Chordata; class Aves; order Coraciiformes; family Alcedinidae; genus Ceyx; species Ceyx cyanopectus. Next base: position 16,806 of record VYZU01013253.1, read on the forward strand.
TTGACTGGTAGCTTAAAGCACATTAAAAAAAAAAAGATGTAACTCTCCCAAGGACAAGCACCACTGCAACCCTCTGAAACACCCACCAAGCCCTCCTGGGATTTAAAACTGAGCAGCAACTGGAGAAATAGGAAATGAGAAAAGGACAAAATCTGAGTTTTAAAGAACCACAGTGAACTATGAGCACTGCAGAAGGCTTTCATCTCCTCTGCTTTTACTTAGAAGGACTATTTCATGAGCAGTTACCTGTTAAATGGACAAGTCAGTTCCATGTTCTTCCTGCTCTGTGAACCAGCCCTACACCCTCAGTCTCACTGTGCAGACACAGAGCAGCCACTTGGAACCTCCCTAGGTTCTGGGGTATTTAAATCAGCACAAGCTACCTGGCTTGGTAGCATTTAGTGGTGGGCTAATCTTCTCCTGTGCTGTGTACACCTTATCTGAGCTCTACAGAGGACAGCCAAGAGCTGTCAGGTGTTGGGAGTTTCACCCTCTCCCTGCAAAAGAAAGACATTGGGGTTCTGCTGGGCTTTTTACTAGAGAAGCTAGCACTGCCACGTGCTTGTGAGAGAAAACAATGAAGCAGCAAACCTCACACTTCAACTGGAAGGGGGTGGGAGGAGTATTGTGCTCCAGAGGCTCTCTTCAGGAGCTGGCTCCACAACGTGGTGCCAAAGGAACACAAACCATGTTGCTGGAGCCTTTCCATGTTGCTGGAGCCTTTCCTGCAGCGTGCCAGCAGCGAGCTTCAGTGTCAGGCAGTTGGGGCAGCTCTCCTGAGGTGCTGAATTACCACCAGTTAACTCTCTAAATACAGTTGTTGTGTCCTGAAGAAACAAAGCCAGCATGGCTGAACTGAGATTCTCTCCCATTTTTCCCTTCCCAGTGTCAACAGGGTTCCTGGACTGGCTCCTAGTACAAACAAAGGCCTCTGAGTCTTTGAATTGGAACTGAATACAAAGAACAGCACTATCAGATTCTCAAACCCCAGAGAATTGTAGGAAGTCCAAACCTCAGTCAGCACAGCCCCATTTCAGATCTCCTGTTAGAAAAGCAAGCAGGCCAGCAGACATACTTAACGCTCGAGAGTGGTCGGGGTTCCGGATCCCCTTCGCTCGCAACCTCTGCAGCAGCACGGTGGAGGACAGCTGCTTCACAAGGTACACTGCCATCGAGTAGTTCTACAAAACAAACCACCAAAGGCAAAGCTGTTGGAGCCAAAAGACAGCTGCTAAGTCATAGGATGCCTGGGAGATTTGGGGTGGCTCCCTGGCAGGGTGTTTCTACAGCAGAGAGTGTTCTCAGACAGGGCACGGGGCTGGAGGTGCAACAGAAAGGACTCCCTGCCTCACTGAGATTCGATTTAGCTGCCAGTGAAGCAGCACTTGGGACACTTTTGGACACATTCAACTCAGGGCATGCAGCCTACAGGTGATTTCCCACCAGTAACAGCAGGTGCTGCAGTTGTGTCAATGCATTCAAGTGAAGCTGTCAGGTCAAATATCATCAAAACGTTTTTCTTATCTTTTTTTTTTTTAATAACAGTTTATTTTGTTTTCAAAGTAAGAAATTCAGCAGTGATGCCTCTTCGAAAGCAATACATAAAAAGATGCATCCCCTGCTGTATTGCCTACACTGTCTGGTGGCACAATTCAACTTTTTCTCATTTTCCTCTCTTCAACTTTCTTTTTCTCACCCTCCTGCACTCTGCCTATGAGGTGCTAACTGCACTGACAAAGCTCACCAGAAGCAAGGCAGTTCAAGAGTTCAACTCCCAGTGAATCTTGGCAGAGCAGGTAAGAAGACACCACTGCCAACTGTCTGCCCTACCCCTCTGCATCTTCCACTTCCCCCCATCAACATTCTTTATGGGTGGCAGCAAAAAGCCATGGATGATCCCTTCTGCCAATCTGGTGTCCAAGCAGGTCAGACACTGAGTGGGGTGAGGACAGGCAGCAAGTGCTCCTCCTGGCATCATGAGCTGCTTTCAAACCACAGCCTGGGGTTCCTGGAGCTCTCATTTTCCCTGTGAGCTACCAACAACAGCAGGTAGTAACTGTCTTTCTCAAAATGTGGCATGGTGCTGCACATCCATCGACGACACCCCTCTCTCCCCCAACCTGGAGAGGGCAGGATTTGTATTGTCACATGAGGGTACATCAGAGGCTTTTGGATATAAACAGCATTTGCCAAACCTGCAGCAGCTGCACTCACACACGTTAAATTGAAAAATGAAAGGCTTCCCCCAGCAACTGCCACGTGTGTCTCCACTAACAAAACCAACCCCAACCCAACGATCCACACGCCTGTGACATCCACCATCCTTTATCCAGGATGCCACCAGAGCTCGAAGATGGGATTTCAGCTCTGTATCTTACCATAAAAATCCCACAAATTGAAACAGCATCAGGAACACCACGTTGTAAATATTTCATTCTTCCAGCAAATGCTTCTGACGTCGTTAAAAACCACTACTGCTTTAACTTGTTTGTTTAATGCCTCAATTAGTATAGAAGTTAGGGGGAAAAAAAACACTAATTAACATTGTGAAATTATTTACCGACAGCTTGAATCTACAAAGCTAGGAACTTGCCCAAGGCATCTTGTGCAGAAGGCTCTTGAAACAGATTGTGTAAAAATCACAAGGATGACTTGAGGAAAGGTGGAGAGCACCAGTTGAGACACAGCCCTGCTCAGCAGGGAATGGGAGGAGGGGGATTCCAGTTCTGCACTGAACAGGCACATCCAAAGAGAAAAGAAGTCCTTGTGTTTAACCATCAGGGTCCCAAGCAATCGTTTTAGGAAGCACAGCATCTCAGCAGTGGGGAAGTTCTGACTGGTGCCTGATTCTTGTGAAATACCAGAAGAAATTGCCACTCTCTTGGGTTTTGCATGGTAATCCAGAAGTGAACCAGTGTGGGGTGTGGAACTGAAGGATCTGGGAAGCCTGAGAAATGACTCTGCACACAACAGACTAGCTTAAGAGTCCATGCACACCTGGGATGTGTCTTTCCCCTAAATCCTCACTGGTGTTCTTCAGCAAAAGTGGGTTCAAAGCAGTAATCAGGATTCATCTGCTTGCATGTGGGCATCTAACCAAAGCAGCTTCAATTTTACACACTAATTTTGCTGGAATCCCAGGCTTTGCACACTGATCAATTCTTGGATGAAGTTTCATCTTGGGACTTCTGAAAACAAGATGGTCGTGGCAATAGCAAAGCCAGTGGTTTTCAAGTAGGTGTTGAGTCTGCAGTGTGTCATCTAGCAGGTTTTTTTTGCCATCAGTTGAAAGCACTGCACTAATTCAGGCTAATTTACTGAAGGAACTTTTTTGAAGCATGTTCCAGACTTAATCAGTGCAGTAGAACATCAGCAACTTGATAACACCAACTGTAACATTCTCCTCACAGACACAAAAAAGGAATAAAAATGTGACTTCTTAAATACTAAGCATAAGGACAGCAGTTGTGAGAACAGAAAGTGCTGAGAAGCACAAGCAGCAGGACCAGAGCAACTAGGCCTCAAGTTGCCCCAGGAGAGGTTTAGGTTGGAGCTGAGGAACAATTTCTTCCCCTCCAGGATTGTCCAGGGCTGTCCCAAGCTGCCCAGGGCAGGGATGTAGTCTCCATGATCCCTGGAGGGGTTTCCAAGCCATGTAGCTGTGGTGCTGAGGGCCATGGGGCAGTGGTGCCCTGGCAGTGCTGGGTTGATGGCTGAACTTGATGGCCTGAAAGGGCTCTTCCAACCTAAGCGATTCCATGATTCAAAATGCAAAAAAAGCAATTCCTGGGCCCTGCTGAGCTGCTGTGATTTGTGTCCATGCTGACCATGATAAAAGATCACCCTGTACTGCAACTCACATGCTAGTTACAAGCTAAAGCCAAGATATGGTTTGTCAAGTCTCAAAAATGAGGGAGAGCTTGAAGTCTGAAGTTCAGCCAAACAAACTAAAATGTTTTATAGGATGTGCTGCTCTTCTTATCTGGGCCCCCAATGAGTCATCAAGAGAGATGGGTGGGGATGAAGAGAGAGAGATCACACCAAAAAAACTGAAGGCTACTGATCAGAGGGAGTGTGTCCTATCTGCCCAGCACACAGCAATGCAGTCAGCAGAAGGAACACTCTGCTGCTAAACCACCCCGTGTTTTCTGTACAGTTCAACCTCCTTATCTTCCAACTCTTTCAACCAGATGCCAAAGCAGAAAGCAAGCAGCTTTCAGGCAGTGTTCTGCAGCCAGGTTACTTACTCTTCCGATTTCTGCAGTCCAGGAGACGACGATGGTGTTTGGTACGGTGGTGGACAACCTGACGAGTGAGGTAATGTTGATTGGTCGGCTGGGGCGCTTTGGTTCTACACCATTTTTGGTTGGTGGAAGGTAGCCCTGGAAATCAAAGGATTTTATTCTCCTCAGCAAGAAAACATGAAAAAGAAACACTGGTTTTGGTTCCTCTCCCCTCTCAGCACAACCCCGCCCAAGAAAAGCTGTCGCACCAGAACCAGCTTGTAGTTAAACATCTAGATATCATATATATAATATCCTGCTTTTGGTGTAAGTGTCAGGGGGTTTACCAGCCCTTGCCAAACCCTAACCCTGCCCACAGAATATCAAGAGGCACCTTTGCCACCTCTCCTGTCTGGCTGACATCACCCAGTTTAATCCTGTGTGATGCCCCAGTGTGAGGTTGGTGTTTTTCTCTCTAGTTCAGCTGGTCACTGATGGTTTATTCCCTGCACAGACAACCCTCAGAACAGTCTGATTTCAGCCACACTCTGGGTGTTTGTCAAACAACTAATTGTCACTTTTTTTCCCCCCTCAAAATTCATCTTCTGGGTTTTCTGGTTGGTCTCCTGAGAAACAATTTCCTCAGCTGCCTTTTCCATTCATCCACACATCCAAAATGTGGAAACAAAGGTAAATTCTCAGGCTAATTTCTGACAGATCATTCCTAATAATGCTCTCCAAATATCTATATATCAAATTAACATCTTACTTACTGGAAGGCTGCAGGGTTTCCCATTTACTTTCACACAGAGATTGGGTGGGAAGTGATCTTCTTGTGGACAACTGGTTTCTGATAAACAAAACCTAAAAGCAAAGAGTTCCCATCATATTTCACTTCTAAAGTGATTTAAAGATCATCTCTTCCTAGAAGGAACTTTTTTTTTTTTCCAGTGAGTTATGAAATCATGACAAATCTTGCTAAACCCAGGCCTCAAATTCACTGCACAGATCATCAAACAGGGAAGACCCCCCAAAATTCCAGGTTTTGACCAAGAAGGCTGTAGGTTCCTCCTTGGATGATCTGAATTCCCCAGAATGACTCTGACTTGCTCAGAGCTGCAGGTTCCTGCTAGAAAACATAGTTCATTTGAATTTCTTTCCTACCATTTCTCCAGCCTGACCTCTTGAGACAAGCCCAAGGTTTCACAAAGGAAAAGCAGACACTCTCTTCAACTGTCCCTCCTCCAACCCCAGTGAAGCAGAGAGCTGTTAGCCACAGCATCAGATGCTCCCCTCATGCCTGTGTCAAGCTTCTCACTTTGAACTTCAGGCAGATTTATTTAAGTTCAGACAGGCTTATTGCTGCTGGAACCAAAACATGACACACCCTTCCTTGTCCTGTGAAACGTGTGTAGGCCAAGGTCGTGGACAATAAGCATTCAAAGGACCAGAAAGAAAGAGCCCTTCAACTCCTCTGGACTTCTTCCAGGGGACCTGCTCCATCCACACAAAGCTACCATCACATCAGGATACAGTGAGTGAAGGCAGCAAAGCCTGACAGGGGGGAGATCCCTTCTATCCCTGTTTTCCCTCATGCCCACCTCGTCCCTTTGTCCCTCTGACTCCACAGCAAGCCAACCCTTGGTCAGCAGAAGGTGTCCCAGTAAGCAAGACCCAACAGCAACCAGTTTCTGGCTGGTGAGTTCACAGCTGACCATGCAGAGCTGGGTTAGTGGTGCCCTGGCAGTGCTGGGCGAGTGGTTGGACTGGAGGAGTTTAAAGGGCTCTTCCAACCAAAACCATTCTCTGATTGTATGGCCAGGGGGTGAAAAGCAATATTTTGACAGTATCAAGCTCTGAAGCCAACTGTGCTCACAGCTCTCTGCAGAATTACAAGGATACACAGAATTTCATCAGCCTACATTTGTCAAAGCCACTAGAGCCTGGTGATTCCCACCCCTAAAGAAAAGCAGACCTTGGCTCCACGTGCAGGGAGCACCCTGCTTGGCACCTCCACTAGGAAGCATCACCCTCCCAGGCACCTGGAACCTGACAGAGGTGGAGGTAAAAGAAAGGGGAGTACACAGAACAGAAAATAACTGAGGAAAACCAGCTGACTACAGACAAGTCCATGCAGCATCCTGATGTGCCAGGTATCAGGCCACCAACAGCTGCAGGAAAGCTGAATAAAACAAGGGCAAGTCATTAAGTTTGCCCTTTTCAAAGCAGCCAACAATGAGCTTTTCTCAAGAAAACAACAGGAAGAGACTCCTCTCCATAAAGGAAATCCTGACCTGCTGGGTAAGGTGGATGTATAACATTTTAAATGAGCACAGCATCAAGCAAGAGCTGGTGAGAGGAATACACACCTTAGCTGGACCTGTACTGTGAAGTCGCATTTGGTCCCAGAAATATCCCTAGGAACAACAGAACACAGGTTGAAACACTTGGTTTACACAACAGAGTCATCAACATTTTCCTCAGAGTGAGTATATATCATTAGTATAAATAATATTAGTCTATTTTCTGGTGTGTAATGTGTTTAATTCACTCCTCCTCCTCCTCACCCAGCCAAGTATTTCCCAAGGCATTAACACACCCCCTGGTCCTTCAGGAGCTGGTTTCAAAAGACAGGGGGTGGAGAGCCAGGTGCCTTTTCCCACCTCAGAGCTGTGTTAGTGACCAAATGCACTCACATGGAGCTGCTGATCTGCTGCACTTGCTGTGGTGTCAGTGCAAATGCAAAGCAGGTTTCTCGAAATCGCTGACTATTGTCTGAGGCTGGAAGGAAAAACAAGAGATCATCACTTTAACACCAGCAAATGGAGAATAATTAATGCAACAATCTCCTCTCATTAAAGCAGCTGCATATGGATACACACACGTTTTGATAGTGAGCCTGACAGGGCAACACACATCAGCTCCTGGAAGCAATTCTCCAGCCATGGAGAAAGCTGCTATTTAAATCCTGCTGTAAATAAAAATACAGTCAACAAACTTTCCATAGGTATAAATTATACATATTATACACAAACAGCAAAGCTGAGATGAATCAGCTGAAGACTTTCTATCAGTCATGGTAACTTCACACTAAATGTGCTTTGATATTAAACAAAACCCAACAAAATCATCATTCTTGTGTTCTCATCAGCTACTTTTTTCTCTCCTGTATCAGACAGGCTCATGGATTGGCCTGAGGAACACAGAGGTGTAAGTTGTAAGAAGCTTGCTTTTCAATTTCATTATTCTTCATCATTTTCTATGTTATGAAAACTATGCTGTGCATTAAACACTCAGTACATTTCTCTTTTTGTTTCCCTGTAATCCACTCTCTGACTCACCCCTGAGTGACAGGTGAGTGACTACTCCAGGGTGATACCTTCAGATATTTTGTTCCAAACAGCATGTGGTAGGTTGGAACCAACAATAGAACAGAGATTGACTTAGTACAAATATTAACAGCAGCAATCTCACACAGTCCCATCTCTCCTGTGTGACAAGCCTGCCACTTCTCTCCATGTCAGTGCACTGTGCCCAACAACATGGGGCTGCTCTGAAGCCAGAAAGGCAAAAATAGGTAATAAACACCAAACATCAACTGCTCTGAACTATCACTGACACTGAATCTTTTATTTTTTTAAAGTTAAATAACTTTCTCTATTTTTACTTCTTTTTTCTCCTCAATGACTGTAAAGTCCAAAAGCAGCAGCTGGGGAAAGGTGCAGCCTGGAGTGAATGTGGTTAGATGCTCACACCTAGAGTACCCAGCAGCTATTTTTATTTTCCTGCATTTTCAATTGTATTTCTTCAGAGGAGAAACACCCAGGGCTGCAGCTGACACATCACAGCACTGAGAACACACAGGAAATAGCCACACAATGTCTACAATTAACAATGTCCATTTGTTACAATTATTTGGTATCCAGCAGCATTTTACCCCTATTTTTAGTTGTGAATGGAAAGATGATCATTATATACTGTACAGAATGGGATTAACAAAGTCCATGTGCTGCAGACTACAGAACTGCTTTCATACAAGTTATTTTTTTTTCATATTTTTATCCAGCTCAGCATGGCCTTAACCTGTTGGGTTGATTTTCCTCCTGTGAATAAACTGCTTGACTTTAGAAAGTGGCAGCTGTGGCTTCATTAGAAAAGTTCTGGAAGGTCTTTGCAAACTTTTTTTGGGAACTCCCAACACCTTTCATTCAAGGACAAGACTGATGAACATGGAACCAATGGTGCCTTCTTGTGGAGATTAATGATCCAAAGCAGCTAAAGAGCAGCTACCAGGAGAAAAAGTCTAACCCCAAATTTCCCCAGTAATTTTTTCCTTTTCTACTGCTCATTTTTTACTTGTTTGGGTTTTGCAGCATCCCCAATTTGAAGAATGGAGAAGGTAACAGGGATTTTTTTTTTAAGGGAGGAGCTAAATAACCATTAGCAAAGCAGCAACATTCCAAGATTCAATCCTTTTCCTCTGTTCCTTACCCACTGGCATTAACACAGGACTTGTTTCTGCTGCAGGGTGAGAAAAGTGGGTTTTTCACACCCATATTCAGCTGCTCGTGCTCCTGCACTGGCCAAACCAAAGCATTAGACATGAAACCAGCAGAAAATGAAGCTCATCCTTCAGAGCTGAGCTGGGAGCTTTCCCATTGCAGTGCCCATCACAGCTCCAGCTCCAGCACGTTAAGAAGACAGCCTCTGAAATAGTGAAATAGCCTGGTGGAAATAGTGACTTCAAACTCACAACCAAAACACCAGCAATGGCAGCTCTGCCACAAAGTGTGTGATGAATTTCCTCTTCATTAGAACCCCCCTAAGGTGAAAAAGGCCAAGGGGAAGGTGTTGGAGGGGCTGGATGCTCAGTTGGTTTTGACTGTGAGCAAAAAGGTCTCCAGCTTTTCTTCTGCCACTATTAACTCCAGCAGCACTGCTCTTAATGACTAATAACTCCCCTAATAAGCCTGGGAGCCAAGAGCTCAGGGGTGCCCAGTGCTCAGAGCTGTCCTTCAGCCCACGCTGCTCCTTTTCTTCCCTGCAAGCCACCACCACCATCACTGTGTCAGTGTTCTCAGCTTTGTGTACAAGCAGCTAGCAGAGTGATTGCCACTGGAGCAGGGCCAAACTGCAAAGGAGGAGGAAACAACTCATTAATTAGGTAAAGATGATCCAAAAGCCATTCAAACCATTTTCGAGGGGGAGACAGACAAGAAGCAACACTGCCCTGAACTAGAAGAGTTAGGATCAAGCTCTTCAGCTAGTGCTAGGGTACAACTCTGCCCCTTGGGCACCTAAGTGCTAACAGGAAAAAGAGCAAATTTCATTTCCAGGCAATACTGGGCTGCTGCATATGAAATCCCAGCTACCTTTCACAAGGGTTGGGGTGCTTAAAAGCATTAAAAATGACATTTTCCAGCTTGAGCTGAGGGTCTCACCATTGTTGCTCTAACACTCTCTGTAACAACCTCCCACCAGCTCCCCCTGCACAATAGCATCTGCAGGATGCTCAGGGAGGGAGAGAAATGTTCCCTTTGGCTGCAAAATCATGGTAAATGTTGTGGTTGTTCAGCCTGGAGAGGAGAAGGCTCCAAGGAGACATTCTGGGGCCTCCAGGAAGATGGGGACAGAGTTTTGAGCAGGGCCTGTTGGGACAGGACAAGGGGGGATGGTTGAAACTAAAAGAGGGAGATTGAGACTGGAGAGCAGAAGAAATGGTTGGTGCTGAGGGTGGCAGAGCCTGTGCCAGGCTGCCCAGAGAGGTGGTGGCTGCCCCAGCCCTGGCACCATCCCAGGGGAGGTTGGGGGGGCTCTGAGCACCCTGCTCTGGCTGCAGATGGCCCTGCTCCCTGCAGGGGGGTTGGATAGATGAGCTTGAAAGGTCCTTCCCACCCAAAGCATCCTGTTAATTGCACCAGTCTGCCTCTGCTGCCCACACCAGAAACCCCTGCCTGGGCTCCTGCTGTTGCCACCGAGGCTGTGAGGGGTTGGACTGGGGGGTGTGGAAGGGGCAAGCTGGGAAGATCTTGTTTGCATACCTGGGGCTGGTGTGGGAGGAAGAGGGAATGCAGCAAAGAAAACCAAAAGCATCCTCTGGAAAGGAGCTGAGAACTATTTTCTCTCAGTGGTTTAATCTTCTCCCATATGTTTTCACACAATCTTTTTATACCCCTCTCTATTCTTCCCAGATCCTACTTACCCTACAAACCATGCATGAAATCTGCAAGAAAACACATTAAACGGAGCTCATTTAGCAGCTTTACTATTAAATACTAAGCCTCCATGCTTATCTAGGGCTATAGAAACTCCTCTATTTCTCCAGAGTTCAGATTTCTCAAGGAAGAGACACTGGAAATGTGGAACTAAAGAGTGGAGAAAAAAAAAAAAAGAAGAGATTTCTGTTAATCCATCTTGTGTATCTGCTGTGTTTAAAACACCAAACAGATCCTGGCAAGTCGAGCACATCATTTACTTTTCAAGTTCTGGAGAGTGATTAAAAGCAGCAATATGCAAATATATAGTTTTCTACAAGAAAATATTTTTTTTTTTGAGGGTTAGGAACAGGGAACCATGCCCTGCAAACAACTATTATTATTTAACAAAAGCAAGGCAAAAAATAGATCTCCAATTGAAAACTGAGAGGATGAAAATAGAATTTATAATCTAATAAAGCTGGAATCCAGCCAGGACAACAGAGTTCATATGAACACTGAAAGTTGCCAGGAATGATTTTTGGGGGGTTGACTTTTGGGATTTTTTATTTTTTTTTTTTAATAACAAGGGATTATTAAATTTTAGAACCTTTTCTTTAATACTCTGGATGGTACAGAGCTTGGGAGGGATGGTGAGGAGTGGTTTATAGTCCTAGGAAGGAGCTATGATCCACAAACCTCTAATGACTCATGTTTTCATTTACATATAAAGAAGCAAGGCAGTGTAATTAAAAAGCCAGATTCCACGAATCACCAGCATTGCTCTACCCTGCTGCTAACAAAGTTCCTAAATTATTCAGAAAGCTGAAAGGGCAGGTTCTGGAAGTACAATAAAAACCTTTTTGAGCAGACTTCTGGAATGTAATGGGTGTCAACCACACCAGTTCCAGACAAGCCACAGAAAATCCACTGAGCCTACCCAAATCTCACCTTTTCTGGGGGGATGCTGGCAGAGGGGAGTATTTATTTCTTCATCCATCCATTGCAATCCAGAGGAGGCAATGAGCAGACCCCCCATTCTGCAGTTAACAGGGAGATGCAGGGACCAGCACAGCCCAGGACTGGTCCCCAGCACCATCCTGCACTGTCTAAACCAGAGCTGAGGGGGTCCCAAGCTCTGCTTTTCACCCCCTACCAGCACAGCACTGCACTGCCTCATGCTCAGCTCCCTCCAGCAGCAGCCTGTGAGGTTGGTGGGGATGAGAGGGACCCAGTGAGGCCCTGCTTGTCTATTTTGGTAGAGGTTTCACCTGAGAAGTGAGTTCCCAAAAGTTGAGCAAAGTCTCTCTTAATAGGTGATGGGATCAGCCACAGGGCCAAAGCACTCCAGGTCCTGTAGGAATGTGTATATAAATGTGTGTGTATGGAGACAAGGGGTGGATTGTGTGTCAAAGTCATGATGATGCATTAAGAAAAAGAAAGACCAAAAAAAACCACCAAAAACCCACACAAAAAAACCCAAACAAACAAACAAAAAGAAAAAAAGAAAATCCAAATACCAACCAACCAACCCACCCCAACCCACACTTCCTACTAATTTCAGTCTTTATTTTGGAAAAACCCTATAGTGCCCAAGTGAGAAAAAGAAGCCAGCTTGAGTGGCTGCATTTTCTACAGATCTAAAAATATTCTGTTCCACCTCACCAGTACCCACAGCTAAAAATAGCCACACAATCTTTCTGCAGAGAAATACCTCTTGCTGTCTTGAGAACAAGCCAGGCTCTAAATTCCCATTCAACAACAGATACCTGAAAATCTTTAATGAATCTCACACCATCACATCCTTGGGGTGGGGATGCTGCTGATCACCACCCTGCCCACACAGCAAGGTCAGGATCTCCCATCCATCAGCAGTGGGATTGAGCAGTGTCAGGAACACATCACCTCCTCAGCAAGAAAGAGACCTGGACTCAAATCCCAGTTGCACTTTGCCCTGCAGTAATTACCCAAGTGCAGGCTGTGAGCAAAGCCTGGCCTACCACCAATGCTTTCCAATTCTAGGCTGTTTATTTCTGAAGGCAGAAATAGTTCTGTTAAGTAAGAGTATCAGGACTATTGCACATTTTTGCTCCGTGCTCCAAGGTAAACAAGGGAGATCAAATGGATTATTCACTAACCTCACCCAGCAGAGCTTCCATCAGTTACATCTGTCAAAATATTAGCCAGAAAAACCTCAGACACCACAAATAATTCTGCCTTATCTCCCCCACATAGGTAAGATGCTGCATTTTGCTGCAGCAGGGGCATTTTGCTTTTTCTGTTCAGCACTGCATCCATTCCTCTTCAACCCTCTCTCAAGCATCACTGCTGCAAATTTCAGACTCTCCAAGCTGGCCCCAAACTGCTGCATTGAGATGAAGGCAGAGAAAACACTTCTCTTTTAAACAGGTACTGTGGACAGGCTGAGTTCTGTTTACTTGCAGCAGAAGCAGGGAGTGGAGAACACACCACAGACACACAACTGAAGGGGAAGACCATGGGCTTGAGGACTCTGGTTCTCCTCAGTCTCCTGCTTCTATCACTCCAGCTCATGTTTAGCCTCTTGTTCAGCTGAAGCTCTTGGCAGTTAATGCTCAGAGGGAACAGGCAGAGCTGCACTGGGGGTGGGAAAGGCAGGGAGAAAAGAGACACGAAGGAGCTTATTTGAAATAGAGCCTAAATATCTCTCTGAAAATAGCATGGAAATACTCCAAGGGCTACAATTAATTCATAAATATTCTGTATCTGATAACTCCCTGATACGTTGTATAAACAGCAGATCAGCTCTAAACTGATTGGACTGATACTGCTGTTTATTTCTTTTTCAGGCAGCCATGCAGTAGAGCATTTCTGGACCTGTGGTCAGCAATAAGAGATTATTTCATGCTGCCCTCCCAACCTACCCCTGGGGAGCCACCCAGCCCAGCTCTCCTCTGCCCACTGCTCAGCCTGGGCACACAGAGCTCCACTGCACACTGCCAGAGGGAAGGAACACAACCTAGGTATGGAGGATCCAGTGAAGTCCCTTGGTCTCTTCACACACCTATGTGCCACAAATCTCCTGCTGCCTGTCAGGCTTGAAAATTTTAGCATCTATTCCAAGCAGCACTGACAGCAGGGGAGGAGTTGTGGGATCCCCGGAGGGGTTTCCAAGCCCTGGAGCTGTGGTGCTGAGGGCCATGGGGCAGTGCTGGGTTAATGGTTGGACTGGAGGAGCTGGAAGGGCTCTGCCAATCCAAACAACTCAGTGATTCTATGGCAGCAGTTAAACACTTCAAATGAAAGGTACTAAAAAGCTGGCCCTGTGCTGGGTATTCTGCTTCTAGGATATTTTTCCTCTCAGCAGGAGAGTGGCAAGTTTTATAAGGCAGGAAAAGTGAAAGATGAAGTCTGAAGCTTGTGCTTGGGTAAGAGTCCCTAGTAAGTGCTCCACCAGGATTAGTGAAACCTGCACCACCCTCTTCTAAAGCCATCCCAGTGGGAGATAAAAATACCTCTGAAGGACTCCCAGCCACTGAAGGTTTCCAGCAGCTAACAAATGATCTGACCACCTTGGCTGCAAGGGGAAACTACAAGCCATGTGCTGCAGCAGCACAGCTTCCCCCCAGCCCCTGAGCTGCACTGCCAGCAAGCTGCACTCCCAGGGATCTCCTCCCAGCTTACAGTGGTCCCTGATTATCGATGGATTACTCACATGCTTTGAGCCAGCCACGTGGTTTGCTGTAATTCCTTCTGCTGAAGCTTTAGTGAGAATCGTGGAATAGCCTGTGTTGGGACCCATGAGGAGGGCTGAGCCCAACTCCTGAAATTGTCAATTACCTAAATGCAGCCTCGTTTGATCCTGGAAGCAAAGATCCAGGCCCCTGGGAGTGTCTGAAGACATCCCTGTCCTGTAAGGCCCTGGGATTTGGGTGACCTCAGTTCTCCACACAGGAGGTTGAGCAATCAGCTGAAGTGAGCACTGCTGAGTGACACTCCTCCCCTTGGAGCACCACAGCTACCCAGTTACAGCTCTCTAAAGCAACAGACTCTGGAAAGACTCTCTGGAGGTGGGCCTGAGGTGCACCACATGCAAATACGAGCTGAAGCCAAAGAAAGAAAGCCAAGTGCAGTGTAATTCTAGTTCAGCTCCAGCAGAGGAACAGGGCAGAGCTGCTGTTTCAGCCCAGCCCCTGCACATCCAGCAGCTGCAGAGCAGGAAGTCACAGAGCTCAAACCAGAGTTAATTTCGTGTTTAGCTGAACTTCCTCCCACCAACTACTTCTTTTTTTTTAAGCAAATAACAACCAGAAGACAGTAAAGGCAAAAAGCCTGACCTTCACAGACACCACCATGCCAATGGCACCGAGCACCAGATGAGCTCTGCTGATAACCCAAATGAGAAATACCTGCTCAACAAAACCTCTCGAGTTTCCAGCCTAGATTTCTGAGTGCACTCAACTGTTTAATTGTTTAATAGCTGTACCTGGAACTACAGTCACCCTGAAGATTTTAGCCAGATCAGTTGCAATTGCTGGCTTCAAGAAGGCAGCATGTCTGAGTAACCATGGTCATGGTGAGGAAAGGACAATTCCAAGGGAAGTGCAAGTCAGGAGCACAGACGTGGTCAGAGTGTCATTCTCCAGGGCAGGCAGCAGGGGGGAAATTCTGCTTATTGGAGAAACCCTCTTATTAGAGCCCACAGATTAATAAATTAAACTAAGACCTCAGCAATCCAAGGCAAGCCTCAGGAGAGCCACTGGAAGCTCCTTCCACCCGATGGAGCCCAGAGCCTGGAGCCTGGCAGGGTGTTTTCTGTACCTGATGTTCCGACTCCCCCCAAGAGCCTGATGTTGTCATCTCCTCCCTCCAGGAGGGTGAGGCCTGTAAGTAAAAATCCTCATTTCCACAGCTCAGATCTGAATTTCAGTGCTGTTTGTGTTCCACATCACTTCATCCTGAAGCACAGCTAATAAATTGTCAGGCAATGATCTGCATGCTTTTAAAAGAGCAGCACAGCCCCTTCAATCCTTTAAAGTGAAAAGAAATGTTCATTTCCACTTACAGGTAAGTAAAGACCTATAACCTAGTTAAAATGTTTTTCTGGAACAACTACAGAGCTAGAGCAATTAGGAATGACATATGCTGTAATGAGAAGCACTTTTAAGATGTTGTTTAACTATCTAAGGTCCCATAATAACCTGGCAGAATTTTGGTGCTTGTTTCTCATCTCATAGTAAACAGTTTGCCACAGAAAAGAGATCTTATCTGTGTGTTAGAGTTACTTTTAGAAAACTGGCCCTGTGCTTCAAACCCAACCAATTAGCAGCCTCTGTGCACTGGGGGCTGAAAAGGGGGAAATGAAGTGAGAGCTCCAGCTTCACTTGAGAAACTACCAACCAAAAGCCTCCTGTTTAAGGCAGTTCCCATGCAGAAAACAAACCAAAACAACAGAGGAGTCACAATAATAAGGCGAGTTTAACATATTCAATCAGGGCCAAACTGGAGGCCTTCTCCTCCATGAAAAAAGCCAACCCCAAGCCAGGGGCAGAACCACAGCCCACGGTGGCTGCTCCTGGGGCAGAGTGCTCAGCCTTCCCTGTGCTTCCAGCTCCAGCTCTCCCAGTTGGCCTCTGCACAGGAACATCCAGCAGAGCTGCTTCCTCAGGTTCCTAACGAGGGTGACTAACAAAACACGGATCAGATGCGACAGCTCCACCGACCACAGCCAGGCCATCTGAGCCTCAGCTACAGGGCTCACTCACAGGGGAGCCAAGAAAACACTGGCACCTCCTGATGGCCTGGGGACTGGGGTCTGGCAGGAGCAGCCACGGGGAGCTACACAGGAGTCCTGGGCTTGAAAGGCTCTGAGGGAATGAGCAGAGTGGTTAGCAGAGCAGAGAAGAGCAGAGTGGTGAGCAGAGATGAGCAGAGTGGCGAGCAGACATGAGCAGTGTGAGCAAAGAAGAGCAGAGAGGTCCCAGCAGCAGCAGCAGGGCCTCGCTGCAGCTCCTCAGCCAAGAGCAGGCTGGGGCAGCACAGCCTGAGTTTACAAGTTCCACTAGCTCGGCCAGTCTGCTCCTCCACAAGCATCCTACTCACTGCTGCAAGCTGCACGGGCTGCTGGAAGCCAGAGGAAGTTAAAAAGCCCCAAAGGCAGCCAAGAGCCTCCCAACCTCAGCTTGTCACACACTCTGCAGCCAGCCGGGCTCCCTAGAATGCTCTGCAGCCCCTGGGGAGAAGGGCAGGAGGAAGGGCCCAGCCAGCAGGCAGCGTGGGGGGTTTCATCACACTTCAGAGCTAGGCTTGGAGGAAGCAAGTTTAAAGAGGTCACATCAATTTCCTCCTTTTGTTCGTGCCATTAAAGACCATGGTGAGCAAAGTCACTTTCCTTATCTGTTATTCACATGAGCTTGTGTGCTACCCAGCTCTGGGTGCTCCAGCACCCTGCTGGGCAACTCCCTACCCCGGGGCTCTGGCAAATTAGTGTTTTTCACATTAATAATCACACCTTGGTGGGACAGAAGGCTAGGGTGGCAAAGCTTCCAAGCAATCCTGCCTTGACTCAGGAAAGACAAGGGAGAATCACATCCAAATATGTCATTTGCTCAACTTTTCTAAGAGAATTTTTAGGAGAAGCTCAAGATGCTCAAATCAGTGGAGATCACTCTCATTCCCCCTCTCTCTCTCACACACATTTTTTTCCTGTTCCAGTCAGTTCCATTTTAAATAGGGAGATAATTCTTCAACCCCCCACATGGGGGTCAGCAATTTGTCCTCGTGGGGGGGAGGGAATCAGAGGTAATTCCAAAGTTTCTTCTCCCTGCCCCAGGAGGGATGCGACGGGAAAGCACAAGCAGGAGATGCTGGCCAGAAGCCAAGGAGAACTTCTGAGTGTTTGCTGGATGCAGCTGCCATTTGAAAACAAAACCAGGGAGCCTAGAAATTCCACAGTTGAGGAGAGCCACACGTTGTTTGCAGCAGTTAACAGAGATGCCCAAACCATTCGGGGCTCAAACTCAACACGTTATTTAAGATTTTTAGAATATCAGTAACTGTATAAATGGGGAAAATGAATATAAACCTGCTCCACCCTTGCATTTCAAATGGCCAGGGTGAATGCACAACTGCTCCAAGTTGCTTTGGAAGTGTAAAGCTGCTTATCACTGGTTATTAATCCAACAGGTTTTCTTCATTAATATATATTTATTACTTAAAAATACCTTTGACATTTACAGTCAGCAATTTTACAATCTGTAGCAGCATTACTTTCCACTACAAAAGGAAGCAACCAGTCATTTCTCATCTGCACAGCCACTGAAGCTTTCTCTTCCCCCAAAAGCACAAGAAAAATAGCTTTTTAATAGCATCACTTCAGAGCAACAGAAAAGACATCAGAGGATGCACAGGCAAAACAAAACCCCAAACACGCTCTGAAGTTAATAAAAAGGACTGAGATTACTTAGAAAGGTCATCTGGTTGGAATTTCACCCACTTCCATTTTCTTTTCCTGATGCTCAGAGTCCACAAAGGAGAAAAAATAAAAATATATTCTATTGTATATAAAGTCCTGGAGCAATAAGACATGACAGGGCGTGAATGATGATCTCTTCATTTGGGGCCAGTCTGTCAGACACAGAGCTGACAGCCAAGTGTTCTTCCCACATCTAGGAATAAATGCAAACCATAATTCCTGCACTGGAATGTCTATGGGAAATTACAGCATTATTTTTAAGGATTTCTAATGTAAAAGCAATGAGCCACATACTGACTACTTAATTATCCTGTACCACCAGCATTGCCTGGAATGCTTATTAATCAATTAGGTTTTAGATTAAAGAGAAACAGATACAGGGTATCTCTTAAAGGAATACCTGAAGCAGAAGATGAGATTATCAAGAGCTATCTGGTTTTCCCTTGACGTCTCAGTTCTAACTGTTAAAATAATAAATAAACCCACGAATAAAAATGCAAATGACTGTGCAACACTTCAGAAATCTGCAGGACCCCTTCCCCACTGGCCCATCAGCCTCCTACACCCCTGGAGCTGCTCAGACTGCTGAGGGGAGGTACCTGCTCCTTTTGGCTCTTTCACCCAGGCCATTTCTTT
This sequence comes from Ceyx cyanopectus, assembly GCA_013401355.1. Lineage (NCBI taxonomy): Eukaryota > Metazoa > Chordata > Aves > Coraciiformes > Alcedinidae > Ceyx > Ceyx cyanopectus. Next base: position 35,312 of record VYZU01013253.1, read on the forward strand.
CCACTCACCCACCCACCCTGTACCTACTCTCACCAATCTCCTCCTCCTCCTTCCAGCTATCCTCACGGGGAATCTTTGCCAGGGTTTCAAGGGTTCTGACATCCAAGCAGCCCCTGCAGAAATCAAGAGGGCTATTGTGTCCCAGCAGTATTTAAGAGCATTAAAAGTTAACCACGCTGGGAAGTGCTCCGTGGAGTCGGAGCCAGCACAAAAATCACGCATTGTTATATAATGCTCTGTAAGCAGCAGATTCTTCTCAGCAGCCACACCACTGATTTATACCTGAATACAACACACAGTTTAAAGTAGCCACAACTGCAAAAGAACCACAAGCTTTCTTCAGATGTTCAGGCTGTAATGGATCCCTGTAAATATCCATCCTGGCAGCCCTTCCCAGCACGTTATGAGAAGCTTTTGTGGGCTTGATGGATTCGAGGGCATTTCGTTTGATTACTTCTTTATTTATTGCAGCAATTAAGCTCTGTAAGGTTTAGAAGAACTCCTGAAAGCAGACAGGTTTTCTTTTCTAAGGTTTAGTTTGTTTCTTGTCAAACACACCCCTTAAATATAACGGATCTTTGAACCATATTTAGTGGCTCAGCTAAAGCAACTAATGAGTGTTACGTAAGATGCCTCTCCATGTAGAACAATCTGTTCCAAAAGTTACCCAAAATAGCAATTCTCTAAACACTGGTATGATGCAATATTTAACCAGTTACTGCATTAGCTGCTGAATGCATCCACTGCTATTAAAAAAAAATAAAATAACCAAAAAAAGTCCAACTTTAGAAAAGCACTTCAAATAGCACGACCACGTTTGCAACCTTACCTAGGCTGGTGGGTTTTATCAGCTCGTCCAACAAGTCATAAAAAGGTAATTTCTGCAGTTTGATGTCGGGATGGACAGGGTGGAGAGCAGATGTGAGGTGGGGGAGTTCCAGTTCATGTTTAGGTCCCAGGAGAGAAACGGGAAGCAACGGTGACGTGGCGGGGTGGCCATCGTAAGCGAGCTGTGGAATGGTGGAGGGAGACAGAGCTGCTGGCATGGAGCTGGAGTGCACGCTGCCGATGGACAAGTCTGCAGGTGTCATGATTTTCTGAGGGAACCTTCGCCTATAGAGTTCTTTGATTTTCATTTGGACAGCAGGGCTGCAGCCAGCCTTTAACAAATGCAGTGCTTTTGTGAGGAGTTCGTGTTTTCGGCCGTGCTTGTTCCTCCCCGCGTAACCCAGGAGCACTTGCAGTTCAGAAACTCTAAGGCTCATAACCATTTGCTTTAAAAAAAAGACACAAAACAAAACCAAAAAAAATAAATAAATAAATTAGTATTCAAGAGACATCATCTTCAAGGCTAAGGTCGGAATGTGGCTTAATCCCATTAAGGATAGGGTTTTTAAAGGCACACCACCACTGCTCTCCCCCCACCCATCAGCTATCGGGGAAGAGAAAAGAAACCTGCACTTGTTCACAGGCTGATGGATCTGCCTCAAAAGGCTCCAAGGAGCAGTTCTGGCCGAGCTTTCCATTTGCCATGCACGGTTCAGGACAGCAATCCTGCAGGAGAAACCTGAGGAGAAGCTGCCCGTGCAAAATCAAGCTTGGAAAGGTAGCTGCTTTCTCATCTCTGCCCCACTGGAGTCTCTCATGTTAATGACTTTGACTTGCAGCTAGATGAATAAGTCACCCCTTCATCCAAGGCACTGCTGGTCCCCAACTCTGCAAGCCTACTGAAGCCCCCCAAACCCCTCCCTCCCTATTTACCATGCAGCATAACTAATCCACCCGAGCTCAAAGGAGAGAAACTGGTGCTGGAAGAGAGAACCTCTCACCCCAGCTGTGTGTGACCCCCTGGGGTCACGACCAAGTCAAAGGAAACCTCTTGCAATTGAGTTTATTTACTTCTCACAAGAGGTGTGTGTGCTGCTGTGGATGGGGAGTAGCTCTTTGCCTTCTCTTCATTAGCATCTTCATTTACACAGCCTGGTAGTCTTTCCCAGCATGAAACAAACAGGTAAGACTTGTCAAGTGCTTCACTCCTTCAGGAAGGCAGACAAAGGCCATGCAAAGCAGTGAAACCAGCCCCTGTGCACTGGATGCCTCCCCTNAGTCCAACTTTAGAAAAGCACTTCAAATAGCACGACCACGTTTGCAACCTTACCTAGGCTGGTGGGTTTTATCAGCTCGTCCAACAAGTCATAAAAAGGTAATTTCTGCAGTTTGATGTCGGGATGGACAGGGTGGAGAGCAGATGTGAGGTGGGGGAGTTCCAGTTCATGTTTAGGTCCCAGGAGAGAAACGGGAAGCAACGGTGACGTGGCGGGGTGGCCATCGTAAGCGAGCTGTGGAATGGTGGAGGGAGACAGAGCTGCTGGCATGGAGCTGGAGTGCACGCTGCCGATGGACAAGTCTGCAGGTGTCATGATTTTCTGAGGGAACCTTCGCCTATAGAGTTCTTTGATTTTCATTTGGACAGCAGGGCTGCAGCCAGCCTTTAACAAATGCAGTGCTTTTGTGAGGAGTTCGTGTTTTCGGCCGTGCTTGTTCCTCCCCGCGTAACCCAGGAGCACTTGCAGTTCAGAAACTCTAAGGCTCATAACCATTTGCTTTAAAAAAAAGACACAAAACAAAACCAAAAAAAATAAATAAATAAATTAGTATTCAAGAGACATCATCTTCAAGGCTAAGGTCGGAATGTGGCTTAATCCCATTAAGGATAGGGTTTTTAAAGGCACACCACCACTGCTCTCCCCCCACCCATCAGCTATCGGGGAAGAGAAAAGAAACCTGCACTTGTTCACAGGCTGATGGATCTGCCTCAAAAGGCTCCAAGGAGCAGTTCTGGCCGAGCTTTCCATTTGCCATGCACGGTTCAGGACAGCAATCCTGCAGGAGAAACCTGAGGAGAAGCTGCCCGTGCAAAATCAAGCTTGGAAAGGTAGCTGCTTTCTCATCTCTGCCCCACTGGAGTCTCTCATGTTAATGACTTTGACTTGCAGCTAGATGAATAAGTCACCCCTTCATCCAAGGCACTGCTGGTCCCCAACTCTGCAAGCCTACTGAAGCCCCCCAAACCCCTCCCTCCCTATTTACCATGCAGCATAACTAATCCACCCGAGCTCAAAGGAGAGAAACTGGTGCTGGAAGAGAGAACCTCTCACCCCAGCTGTGTGTGACCCCCTGGGGTCACGACCAAGTCAAAGGAAACCTCTTGCAATTGAGTTTATTTACTTCTCACAAGAGGTGTGTGTGCTGCTGTGGATGGGGAGTAGCTCTTTGCCTTCTCTTCATTAGCATCTTCATTTACACAGCCTGGTAGTCTTTCCCAGCATGAAACAAACAGGTAAGACTTGTCAAGTGCTTCACTCCTTCAGGAAGGCAGACAAAGGCCATGCAAAGCAGTGAAACCAGCCCCTGTGCACTGGATGCCTCCCCTGGTCAAGCAGCAGCCAGAAAGTCAACTCAGGAGCCCAGGTCCTATTTAAAGTCTTCTTGCAGTGCTTGGCAGTGGCCTGTTCACCAGCACACTCCAGTTATTTTCAGGTTAAGTCTCCAATCTGAAGTGCTAATATTAGACAGCACATTAGCCCTGGCTTGAGCAAAACCAGCCCCAACCTCCTCCCAGTCCCTCCAACCTTCTCAGCAAGGTGTCCAGGGGGGTATTTGCCTACACTGCAACAGGCTGGGTTATTTAATAATCCTCAGTTAGATGACTCACATATTTAACGAGGCACCCAGATAGATTTAACTGAATTTGCCACCCAGTTTTGGCTCGGTGACAGAACCAAACAACCTTGTGAATGCTGGATGGTCCTTGCTGCAGGTTACCACAGACACTTCAGAGCTAACAGGCCTTGGTTAGTGTTTGTTTCTCTGAATAATCCCAGATCCTACTTCACACTTGGAACGAAGGGGCTGTCAGGGAGCCACTAATGAGAACAGACGAGGTACTTTGTAAGGAACAGAGATGTCTTAAAAGAATAAGGCACTTCGGTTACAATCTGAAGTGTTGACAGCTGAAAGGAAAGTGAAACAAGTAGATTTCAAACACAGAAAAATATTTCTGCTGCTTCACAAACATTTCTGCAGGAGAATGAGTAGCTGAAGGGTTTCATACCTGCACCACCACACGTCAGTTCCTGAGCAGCCAGAACCTCTCAGGGCTTTGCTGTGTTCTGGGTAAGAAACTCAGGGGCACAAATTGCATAAAACCCCACAAATGAAGAAATAACTGAAGTAACAGAGAAGCTCCAGCTCCACGTTGGGATGTTTCCCACTTTCTGAAGGTATAGGCAAGTTAGGAGTAGCCCACAGAAAGCAGAGTCCATGGGGTGACCTGACTCCCAAACCAA
>VYZU01013256.1:0-24902 GCA_013401355.1 Ceyx cyanopectus
GTGGGGGAGGTGGGTTTAGGGTGTCTTGAATATCGTGCCGTATTTGACGCGGTACTTGTTGATGCTCACAAAGTGCAGGGTCTCTGTATCACAGGTGGTGGTGCAGGGCACCAAGCCCTCCAATCCTTCGCCCATTAGCCACTTGGTTGTCTCGGCCGCCATTTCGCGGGGTACGTGCTCCTTGGTCCATTTGTCCACCCAGGCCTGGAATCGCTGGTGCAGCCTCTTGCTCACTCTTTCGTGGGACTGCAGAAAGAGGATGGGGTGTTAGGTAAAAGGTTGCTCTGACCCCCAGACCACAGCATTACACAAAGCTCAGCTGTCAGCTGACACAACCAAGGGGATCCAGAGCTGGAGGTAATTTGTAAAGCAGACACCAGGCAGGAAAAAGCTCCAATAAAGGCCCCCGGGTCTCCTCTCCGAGGCAATTACTGTGGCAAAATGAACTCAGGAATCCCAAGAGATTGATGCTTTTTGTTTAGTACAGCAGTGGGAGAGAACACACCCTGCACTGCCTTCCTCCTGCACTGCCCAAAGGGTTCTGCCTTCCCCTCCTCCTCCTCAAGCTGCCAGAAGCCAAGGGAGAGACAACACTACACACATCAGGGGACCCAACTGCTATGGAAAATGGAAAATGAAGAACAGGGTCAGGTCTAGAAGGTCTGAGAATCACAGCAGAAGAGGGAAAAGTGTGCAGAGTTTTTAAGCATCTGCTTAAGGAACATCAAATCCAGGACTGATGGTTGAAAGCCAAGGCTTGAAATCAATTACTACAGTCATCCCTAAAAACAGGAAAATAATTACGCTTCAAGATTAAAACTTGTGTGTTTTATCATTTGTTTTGCTCTCCTCCCAAAAGCTGACTGCTTCCCAGCTGTCAGCCAGTAGATTAGTGGTTCATTGTAGCTTCTGCTGCTCCTTTGGTGTACTTCAGTAACCCAGGGGCAATGCTACCTGCTATATAATCCACAGTTCAATAATTCGACCTGTGTTCACTCACTGATACAAACACTGGCACCTGTTTATGAGACAACTTCTCCTTGAGGTTCATGCCAGTTGAACAGGACAGAGAAAATTCAATCAAATCCCTCAACAAGAGTCACTACAGAAATAAAATGCTCTCCTCTAATGTAATTTTGTTTTTTCAAACGCATATTCACAACTAACAAAGTAAAATCACTGTTTGTATTTCACCAGCAAGAGATGGTAGGCAGCTGGTTTGTAAGTCTGACTACAGGACTAAACCAGAGCTGAGAGGGATGATCTATGCAGGAACCCACCTCTGCCACTCCCTCACGTCCTGGTGGATTTTCTCCCTGGGCAGTAGTTTCCACAGAAAAGCAAATTTAAGGCATTGAGACCAGTCTCTGCAGCTCCAGACACAACTACTTCTGACAGAGCCTCTCAGGTACCTCTGCTTCTAGCTGCTTAAGTCAGTTACTTTGATCTGAATCTGGGAGGTTTCACCTTCTTCTGCATTCTAAGCAATGACATTCTGCATAACATTGTTTGAAATAGATTATATAGTGTTTAGGATCTCAAGGCTAAAGAGCCAGACTGGAACTGGAGTTTGCTGTTAAAGCTCCCTGGTTGTCTCTATTAGATGGAAATATTCCCATGGGATGAGAAAAGTGAGTGGCAAAGCATTCAGAAGACCAAATCCTTTCTCCAACTAAATCCTCCTGAATTTGGCTGATCTGGATTCGATTCACAGGATGTTTGCATCTTGAATACAAGCAACTCCCCAACCTCCACAGATCACAAACGGCTCTACTCCCTGCATCTTCACTACCCCCACACACTCATATCCTCCTTCCCTTGCCCCAACACAGTTACTTTTGGCCCAGAGAACCAAAAGCAAGTTTGAATAACTTCAAAAAACTGAATTCCAATTTAAACCAACAACCATGACCACGGACTGCTAGATGCGAGATGCCACAAACCCTTGGGTCCAGGACTTCCGTGAATTTGAGAGATTATGGTCAAAACCAGTGTCCTACCACAACAGGACTCTCTGGAGAAAACAGAGGAGAGGTGGGAAAATGATGAGAGTTAGAGGGGGAAAATATGACACCTTAGGAACATTCAGAAGATCTTTAGCACCTTGGGAGGACAAACCAGCACACCATCCTCCTGGCAACACTAGATGTTACTGCTCGGGATGCCCAGGGAGGTTTCATCTGACTCTCCCCACCTAATCTTTGGGAGCAGAGGGTCCCAGGAAACACCAGTTGCCCACCCCAGTCCTTCCACTCACTCCTACCTGCTGAGCTCGCAGCAGAGCGGTCCTCCTGTACATGTAATCCTCTGATTTGATCACGTACACCATCTTATAGGAGTTCAGTTTGAATTTACACTCCAGCTTGTCCAAGCTCTCCACATTCTCCATGGTCTTCTTACTGTTTCCCTCCTTTCCTTCCTTCTCCTGCTGCTCCCGGCCACGCTGACACTTACGGATCCGCCTCAGATTCCTGCAAACCAGAGAACCCCTCATGGAATTAGTGCTCACCCTCTCACAACACAAGGATGGGCACAGCTGCTGGATCTGGCCAACAGCTTGGGACACAACTGCCTGCTGCAGTCATTCAGGTTCAGATTCCTACAAGTCAGTCCCATTGGTTTTATCTTTCTGAAGTTAGGGCGGTTGGGCAATCAGGTTCCTGCTGATGAAAAGCCCTGAGGTGGCACCTGCTGTGACAGGATGGGCAAAAAGCTGATCTGGTGAGTAACCAGCCCTCACCCTCTATGCCACCTTTGGCCCAAGGCTAGTAGAGAGCTGGATTCTGGGATGGACCCACAGGCTTTCAGGATGAACAGCAGCAGGGGACCATTACACCACACTGCCAGGGCACTGACTTCTGTCCTAGCATTCAAACCCAGGTGAGGCTGCACTTGCAACAGCCAGACACACCCCTTGGGTGGCATTTCAGGCACAGCCTGGCCACTCACCTTGGCAGGAAGACTGGTTTCTGGGCCAGGTGCTCCCGGAGCTCAGGGGAGGTAGAATCAGAGTTGACGTACCGCTCCACGTAGTCCGACCAGCGCTGGAAGAGAGCACAGAGCTCAGATCAGCCACTGCCTTCCCACCAAACAACACAGGGTGGGTTAAGGAGGCTAAGCTGGAAGTTATACAGATGAACATGAGGTCGTTTTTGAAGGCTCCATCCATCTTATCCCCCAAAAGGCAGATAGAATATTTCTCTAGTTTTGAGAGGTTTCTAATATGAAATAACCCAAGGATTTGTTTACTCACATCACTGGAAGCTTTATGGCACGTCCTTGACATTTATAATCTTGTGCTAATAGATCACAACAACAGGCAACTGGACACCCCTGACCACCACTGTCAGCTCTCTGGACAAGCTGCTCTTACCTCTGCTTCTACAGGGTCATCAGAGTTCTCTTCTTCTGTGTCCAGCAGTTCAATGGTTAACTGAACTTGACCTCTGCTCTGAATGAACATCAGCTATAAAGAAAATACAGAAGGGACTTCAGTGAGAGATTTCAAATAGAAAACAAAACAAAACAACCTCCACTTCTCCCAGGGGCAAAGGGAGAATGAAGTAAGTTGGCTTAGTTTTAAGGAAAAAACTGTGCTTCCCACATGCCTGATGGTGACAGGAAAACACACGTCAAATAACACAGTCTTGGGGGACAGAAAAACAGTGAAAGCTTTTTGAAAATAATTCTTTTTGTGAGTTTTTGGAGTGGTGCAGGTCCTTCTGTAGCCTCCCAAGTGAGTTTGAGGGCAAAGGAAGAGAGACTATATGGGCAGGCTTCTAGCCAAAGCATATGACTTGCTCAGAAAGGACCTGGTCACCTCCTGTCCCTTTTTGAGGGAAGCAGGGAGTTGATTAGCAGAGCACACTGGGTTTATTTGGCCATACAGGCAGTCAGCAATGGTTTCGCCCAGTCAGTATCAGCAGGTCTCCCTGCAGTCAGCAAAGGTTGAGGCATGAGAGAAATGGAGCTAACAAATTAAAGCTGGTGACACAAAACAGCCCAAAGATGCTGTGAAGCACAAGGGATATTTTTCATTGTTCTAAGATAGACATTTCTCCTTTAAACCTTATTTCTGTAGAGGCTCTTGCAGAAACATTCACCTGCATGTCAAAAGCTGGGGACATGTCACCAAAACTTTTGACTTTGAGCTACAGAAAACCCTCAGCACTCTCAGGGGCCTAACCAAGGCTCTATTTTCAACAGACTTGGTGCTTCTGCCATCTTAAAAGGCATCCCCCTCACTGTTTGCTGCTTTCCCACTGTGGTTTGCAGCCCAGCTTTACCTTGAAGCAGTTCTCCTCTGACATGAGCTGCTCAGCTTTGCGCTGGTAAGTGGCCTCCAGAAGAGTACGAGAAGACTGGGAAGCCAGGAGACCTCCTGTTGCTCCGTTGTTGTTCTCTGACAGGTAAAGGTCTGTTACCTGCACACAGATCTCATCACTCACTATGTGCTGGAGCTGCAAAAAAGGAAGAACAAGGGGAAGGAGTTAAGGTGTCTGTTCCATGCCTAGAAAGAAATAAAGACGTAACCATGAGTTTAAATGCAAGGAAAAATCGCTGAAAAAGCATTTTCAGCTTCCAGTTGTAGATTGTCACAGGTTATGGCACAAAGCAGGGCACAGATGAATTCTGCTGCTGGGTGAAAAACCACAGTATCTTAAAAAAATGAGCAGGTGGCAAAGTGCAGCTACTTAGGGAAAAAAACATGGGCAGAGAACATCCCAAGCAGCAGCAGGGAAGGAAGGGCTTGAGCACCATATCCCTCTCCTCACCCAGAGGCTGCTGCTGTGTCTGAAGAGAAGGGTGGGAGCTTTAGTATCAAATCCTTCTTTAAAAATCAAAAGTCTCTCAATTGTCTTTTGAATTCAGTTAATCTCTGGACTGAAGTAGAAGGCTTCTGAAAAGCAGCTCTACTTGTCTGAAAGAGGAAGGGCCCTTTCAAGACATTCCACTTCCAGCCTCTTGTGTCTGTTTTTTGTTCTTTATGCTACAAAAAGGCACACAAAGAATTTTTCCCTTGGTCACACATTCTTCCTACCAGCCCAATAAAAGGACTAGAGTTTAACAGCCAAAATGAGCTACTCCAACAGCCAGATAAAAAGAGACAAAGCCTTTTAGAAAAGGCCTGCACTGCTCCTACAGCACTGCTGAAAAGGAAAGGAATCATTTAAACATCACCTAATTCTTTTTCCAAGGTCAAGCTCTGGAGATGCTTTGAATACTTATATCCTAAAAATTCTGGAAAACAAAGGGAGAACTCTATAGGCATTGAGAGGATCAAGTCATCTAAATACATCAGAAAATACCTTTTATCAAATCTCTTTACATCAGGGTCAGAACCAGGTTAAAAACCACCCCGAACATCCCTGTTAACCATTGAAACACCCTGGCAAACAAACCATCTCCTGTCTCTAACCCATCCCTTGCACCCTGCAGCCCCAGCAGCTCACCTGCCTCACGATGCTCTGGATCAGCTTGTCCATGGTGAAGGCAATGTAGGCGTGGATAGTGAACATCTCCCGCAGGGAGTCCTCGTACTGCGACGAGTCCATGTTCCCATCCAGCAGGTTCCGCACCATGTCCAGGAAGGCTGGGTAATAATCCTCCACATCGATGTCCACTGTGACAGGAGGGAATGGCAGAGGTGAGCACACCAGCCCAGGAAGGGGTGCTCGGAGGTTTGGTTCCTCAGACTACCCAGGGCAAGGTGAAGAGTTAGGGGAATAGGTTTGTTTGGCTTTTATAGATATTTCAATGAGTCACAGAATCACAGAAAGGAGCTCTAGGATCATCAAGTCCAGCCTTCATCCTAATGTCTCTCTAACCACCTCAGCCTCAAATTGGTTTTTTTTTGGAGGTGTTTTTAAACACTTCCAGGGACGGCAACTCCCTCCCTCCACCACCTCCCTAGGCAGCCTGTTCCAGGGCTTCAGCACTCTCTCAGTAAGTAATTTCTTCCTAATATTCAATCTAAACTTCCCCTGATACAACTTGAGGCCATTTCCTCTTGTTCTATCAATAAATTGGGAGAAGAGACCAACACCAGCCTGGCTACATCCTCCTTTTAGTTAGTTGTAGAGAGCAGTGAGGTCTCCTCTCAAGTCTCCTCCAGACTAAACAACCCCAGTTCCCTCAGCCTCTCTTCATAAGGATTTCCAAACCCCTTATCAGCTTCATTGCCCTTTTCAGCACCTCAATGTCCTTCTTGTACTGTGGTGCCCAAAACTGGACGCAATCCTTTTAAGGGCCACAGGTATTTTCCTAATCTCTTGCTTTCTAGCTCTAGTCCCCTCCATGAAGTTTTTAATTCTGAAGGACTTCTTCAAAAGCTTTTAGTCAGGGAACTCAAAGATGCTTTCAATGCATGAGTGTAAAATAAAAGCTCTTGGGAAATAACTGCTGCACCACTCTGCTAGTGGAGTCCCACACACCCCACACCATCCCACCTTCTCCCTCAACTCACATGCTGCCCCATTATTAAAGACCAAAAAGAGAGCTCCTCCTTTAAAGAGTCACCGCTGGCACACACCTGAAGCCAAACCAAACAAGCCCCATCAACATGCTACAGAGAAGCACCTTCCCTCTCCAGCCTCCCCACCCCAAAATCACTCACTAGGCTCCTTCAGCCGCAGCTGGATGGCAGGACTGTCGCTCTTGTCTCTCTTGATGCCCAGCACTTCCCTCTCCCACTCCCTTTCCCGCGTCTCCTCTTCGATCTGCCGCTCGGCCTGGGTGCAGATCCTCAGCAGCCTCAAGCACAGGATCTGATGCAGCCGCATGAATATGTACCAGTTGCTGTTCACGTAGAAGAGGTTGTAGACCTCGTCCATGCCCCTCAGCTTCTGGGCCGTCGTGTTGTTGAACATCAGCTTGGTTTTGGGAGGACTGCCCCCGACCCCATTGTGCTTTTTTGCAGCTCCCGTCGCTTCGTCCACGTCCATTTCCTCTTCTTCCTCCTCTTCCACGTCTGAGAGCTCACCCCGCTGGGCAAACAGCAGGTCTGGAATGAAGTGGTACATGATCTGCTTGATTTTGTACTTGTCCTCTTTCTGGATTCCCGTCTGCCGCTTCACGTGGTGGATGATGAGAGAGGCAGCATCTTCCAGGATCTGCTTATCTTCATAGGCTAGGGATAGATGTGGGCCTGTGGGGACTCCAGCGTTGTCTTCTGAAGCCTGCTCTTGCCTCTGCAAATGAGCAACACAAAAAAATTAGTTCCAAATAAGCCTCTCCACCCAAGAGCCTTTCAGAAAGCTCTGCCAGTGGCACAGACTCCCTCGTCCATCGAGCGGTGAACAACAGGAACCAAAACTGTGCTTGCAAAGTACATAAGCTCAGGGGAAGGAAACTACTGGTGACCATCTCACCTCATCATAGATGCTTTCAATCTCATTAAGGAGACTCTTTGACCTCAGGACTTTGGTATCATTCTGCTTGAAGTTGATGCCCTGATGGTCCAAGGATTTCAGGTAATATTTCTCATTCTGCTCTCGCCAGACTTTGTTAAACCCTCTCTGGGCTTCTCGCCACTCTTCCTCTTTCATCTTTAACCTTGGATCAGAAAAGCAAGGGTGAGCTAAAAAGCTTGCATGATTAATAACAACATTGGGATGATTATGGCCTTGGAGCATTCACACCTAAATTCCAGAGAAATGGGGTCCTGAACCTTAGTTCAGTATCTCAAGCAAAGTATTCCTGATGCAGATGAAGACCTGGCCAACCCCTCCTGCAGCAGGGTGGGGAAACCTGTGACCTTGCAGGTACCCTGGGCAATGCTGTTACCTGCAGCTTTCAGACTGAGACATGGGATCAAAAGTCCTATAGGGACAAGAAGTGGCCAGAGAAGAGCATTTCCTTGAGCCTCCCCAAGGAGTTGCATCATCCACTCTGCCTTTTCTTGAAATCATAAAATCATATAATTGTTTTGTTTGGAAGAGACCTTTAAGATCATCATCTTGACTGAGGAAGGGGAGATTAACAACAGGCACTACTGAGTTCACTGTCAAGTATAGCCTCAGGATTTGGAAAGGGATCAAATTTAGCCCTGAACCAATCCAAACAGTGCAGCCAGTTTCTTCATCCCACACTCAGTGCTGACACTGGAGAAGGTTTGAGGAGACAACAAAAGCTCCACATCCCTCACTGCAGTCGAAGGAAGGTTTGAGGAGACAACAAAAGCTCCACATCCCTCCTGCTGAGCTGGAAGGTTTTTGTTTCAGAAGGGTAATTCCCTCTTTCTAAAGGATTATTAATAAATACAGCAACTGAAAAAGATACAAAATGCACTTCTTCACTGCTGGCCTTGTGGGGGTTACACCCATCAGGGGCAGGAATTAGCTACTTTTACATGACTCAAAAGAGACCCACGATGATGATTAAGGGAGTGGAGCATCTCTCTTATGAGGAAAGGCTGAGGGAACTGGGGTTCTTCAGCTTGGAGGAGATTGAGGGGTGCCCTCATCAATGTTTATCAATATCAATATCAATATCAAAATAAAGGGTGAGTGCCAGGAGGATGAAGCGAGGCTCCGCTTGGTGATGCCCAAACCCAGGACAAGGGGCAATGGGTGGAAGCTGAGGCATAGGAATTTTCCTGTAAACATGAGGAGGAATTTTTTCACAGTGAGGGTGACACTGGAACAGGCTGCCCAGGGAGGTTGTGGAATCTCCCTCTCTGGAGACATTCCAAACCCGCCTGGATCTGTTCCTGTGTGACCTGATCTGGGTGATCCTGCTCTGGCAGGGGGTTGGACTGGACGATCTTTCCATGTCCCTTCCAGCGCCTGGTATTCTATGAATCATGATTCCGGGTCAGGTATGGTGACCTGTCCCTGGGTGGAACCCGTGAGGCAGGTGCCAGAGCAGTCAGTACCTTTTCAGTACAATGGGAACAGCCACAGAGGGGTTCTTCCGAAGTCCATCGATGATGTCAGCTGCTTTGTCAGCATATATCCTCTGGAGAGCCTTGCGGTGGATCACCTCCGAAGTGCCACCCAGGGTGTTATCCAGCCGGAATTTGGCTTGTTCCTCGGCAGACAAACGGGAGAGTTTCTTCTGGATTGCCTCGAGGACGCGGATCGTTGCCAGGTTGGTCTCCAAGACAACATCCAGCTGAAGCAAACGGGGCGTTAGCCGTCATCAAACGGATAAAACAAGATACTTCACACAACATTTAAGTGGCAGGAAACAAGAAGCCCTGCGTGTTTAACAGGGTGTTCCTCAGCAGTGCTTTCCATGTTCAGCTGCTCTAAAATGATCCCATTCTATTCTATCCTCTACCTAGATAATGCTGCATAAGAATTTAAAGGCTACCAGAACGACACGTTGTTCGGAAATTACATTTCCCACCTGGGAATAGAACACAATTGACAGTTACTCTACAAAAGGACGTGCTGAATCTGAGCCTATTCAGGTAATTGCCAAGCTAACTTCCATTTCCAGGCAAGACGTCAATCATTTAACATCCCGACCGTATCCCTGTTCAGATTATTACAGGGGAATGGATGTTCTCATGCACGACACGGGCAGCCAGAACAGAAAGAGAGACATCGATTATACGTTGGCCATTGAGCAATTTCATCTGGAGTGGTGTGAACGAGACTGCTCTGCACAAAAAAGCCAGGGGCAGGGGAGTAGCTTGGAGAGAGAGGTGGTTCTGCAGCTGCTGCTTCTTGCATTAACAGAACAGCAGCTTTAAGGAGAAAAACAGGTGACAGACACACAATAAAAACAGATTCTAAGGAGTAGTATTAAAGGTATAATTACCAAGAGCACTAAGTGTACACAGAACCCCCTTTATAATCTTCTAACCCCCCCTTGAGCTTATAGGATCATAGAATGTATTTGGTTGGAAGGGACCTCCAAAGGTCATCCAGTCCAACCCCCCTGCACTCAGCAGGGACATCTCTAACTGTGTCAGGCTGCTCAGAGCCTCCTCAAGCCTCCAGAAATGGGGCCTCTACCACCTCTCTGGTCAACCCATTCCATATCACCCTCAGATTAAAGAGCTTTTTCTTAATAACTAGCCTAAATCTACCCTTTTCTAGTTTAAATCCATTATATCTTGTCCTGTCACTACAACCCCTTGTGAACAGACCCTCCCCTGCTTTCTACAGGCCCCTTTCAGGTACTTTCTGAGACATGAATCAAGGGAAAACAAAATTTACCTCAAAACGTTCATCCTCACACCTGTAGATGTGCTCTTCATATTGTGTCTTCTTAGAGCTCACAAAGGTGGAGTCTTCAGACCAAGATGGGAAGGAGACCCAGGTGTCATTCAAAACCTTTGAGGGAGACAAGAGTCATGGTCAGTCTTTGGAGGGGGTCATACTCATCCAGCTTCTGATGGGAGGATCTGATTCCCCAGTCACAAAAACTGTGTGTCTCTTCCAAAGCCAAAACAGCACCCAACGTCCAGGAGAGACAACCCCAGACAGACAGAAACATCCGGGCAGTCTGAAAAACTCATTAGCTGGAATTGTGAGAAAAAAACCTTGCAGGGGAAGAGAGAAAGAAAGGTGAAAGAAGCTCTTCCATTCCTTCAGCTGAGTCAACTGCAACTGGCTGGCTCATCATGTGTGATTCACTGTCAACAACGCTGGGTTGTCATCACGTCACACTGGACCGTGAGCCTGTGGTTTCCACCTCCAAATAAGGCTAATTGGGGATATAAATCCATACCCCAGCAACACCTTTCCTGACAAAGCAGCTGAGCACCTGCAGCTTTCAGCACCTCCAAAATAGGAGCAGAACTCTCAAAAAAAATCCCCTCAGAGCGG
Organism: Ceyx cyanopectus; assembly: GCA_013401355.1. NCBI lineage: Eukaryota > Metazoa > Chordata > Aves > Coraciiformes > Alcedinidae > Ceyx > Ceyx cyanopectus. The sequence goes on from VYZU01013256.1 coordinate 10,782, forward strand.
CCAAAGGCAAAGAAACGAGAGTTTTGGCAGGTGGTCTGGAAAGTCAGGCTCAGCTTTCGTAAACCCAAAGTATCAACAACCAAGTCACTGGATTCTCACAGGAAGAAAAGTTCATAACTGCATCACACCAGACACTTTTGAGATGTGTCAGGGTTACAAACTCACAGCTGTCTCCTGCCCAGGATGTTTTCACCATCCCGCCACCACGAGGCTTGGACACTCACATCCGCCCTTCTCAGCTCTTGAAGACACAAAATCCTGATGTTCCCAAAGAGTAATCTCCTCACTTTTTGTTGTGGGTGCTGCTGCTGACTGCAGTCACCCAGGGAAGAGATTTCTGGGGCTCTTGCCTCCTCCAATGAACGTGTTTATTAACTGGCCTTCAGCAAGAGTCCTGCTCACTCACCTCCAAAACATTTAACTTCAACACCAGTGAAGGAACAAGATCAGCCAGTACCATTCCCCACTTAGATCAAAAGGTCATTACAACACATTAAAGAACTCAATGAGGACATCTGATCCTGCAGGACTTTGCTGGGAATACAGCTTTGACTCTTGGCTGAGAAGGCTGGTTCCCTGCAGGGAGCTGATTTCCCAAAGCAACACACCATTTCTCAAGACAAGAGGTCATCTTAGCATTTCAGGTAGAAAGAAAGAATCATAGGAGGGATATGTGAAAGAATCTGTCTACAGAAAATGTGTTTTCCTTTTAAAATGGGACTAGAGACATCTCCAAAAACAGACTAAGTGGGAATCTGGGTAAAAAGCTACCAACTGAATTACACACTGCCTTGTAAATGAACCCTGAGGTCACATTAAGACCATACAGAAAACTAGTTCTGCCATTTCCTACTTAAGAATGTTTAGGTTTGTAATCTTAATGTTCTTCTTACACATTATACTACATAAAACATACATCTCTAATGATCCTGTATTTTATGCTTTATTTAAACATCACAACTGTTTGGTTGGGTGTTTTCCCAGCTGCTCCACAACGCTTCAAGCAGCCCTTTCACAAGCACCACTGGAGAAACACTGATGCCAACCATCAAAACCACGTGGGTATTGCAACTCCCAGCCAGCTTCCAGCATAACCCATTCCTAGACTGAAGCCACTCCTGGACACAATCCAGACACATGCAGGAGTGCCAAGTGCTCACTCACCACTAGGAACCCCTCAGGGTGTCCTCACCTCGGGTTCCAACAAGTACTGTGACAATCCTGAGCCAGGATGGTATGTCCACACATGCCTGGGTGCAGGAGCAGCATAGCTCTGTGCTGGATCAGTCCTGCCAGGCCCCAGCTCCAGGCTCAGCACCAGTTCTGGGGAGCAGACAACAGCACAATCCTGCTGCACGAGAGCAGACGTGCCCTGACAGCCCAGGAACCTTTTCAGCCTAGCACAGGGATACAAAATAAATTTCTCATCCTGTTCTGCTCCACTTGCACTTCCTCCATCCCTTGAAGATGGCTGGGAAGGGTCTTTGCATGTCACACAACTCCCAGCTGAGAGCATCTTACCTCTTTACACAGCGGAGTCCGCCCCGTGCACTTGGGCTGCTGGTAGCTCTTGGGTAAGGCTCGGTAGCTGGAGCCCAGTCTTTTACAGGAGGCATAGTCTATCTCCATGGCAATCCCCTCAGTAGCCCGTTCCTTCGGATATGTCTCCATGTGAACGGACTCTTTATAGCCCAGAAAGTTTTTAAACCAAGTGAACAATTCTGGGAACTTCCTAAAAAAAAATAAAAAAAATAAAAAAAAAGAACAAAGTGAAGAAGTAGCTAAATAGAAATTGAACAGCACCAAATTGTGATGCTGAGGTTCAATCCTCCCTGCTCAATCCCACTTCCACAGAGCCTGATGGAATGGGAAGCAAGTGTCTGGCTGTTGACCAGCTGGTGGACTGTTCCCTGTGTGCAGCTCGGGTGATTTAGGACCACCCCTAAACACATTTGCCACTGATACACCCTCGTGGGTACAGTCCCCATGAGACACATGACCATCAAAGAATAACAGCCAAAGTTTTCCCATTCCCCCAGTGTCTCCCACACTATTTCTGTAGCAAACCCAGCCCAGATTCCTGGTTGTCTGCTCAGGCCCTTAACCTTAAAACAGACCTTTCCTTTCCAAAAGCAGCATGAAGAACTGAAAGGTGATTCTGTAACTACATGGCAAGAGGTTTGAGAGCTGAGCAATCACTTTGACCAGTGCTGCTGCCTCCCCAGGCTACACAGACCAGCCCAAATTGTGAAGAAGCCTTTGCCTGCAAGGTCTGAGTTCACCTGCTCATAGAGGAAAGTTTCCTGAGGAATCTATTTGTCTAAAATACTGCATCTGTTCAGCTCCTCTTATCTCATGCAAAGCTCCAGCAATATGAGGAACTGAAGCTGTTACTGAGGCTAATTGAATCACTGCTCATTTATTGCTTTTTCATTACATGACAGAAGATAACGTCCAACTCCAGGACAAGAAAATTGTATTGTAACTTTCCCAACAGACATTCACCCCTGTAGCTTGGAGCACACACAACAGATGGAAAAAATCCAGATATTTGTGTCAAATATTTCACCTTTCCTAGGTAAAGGTAGCATCCTGCTGATGCCTGACTAATTCCAGTGGAGCTGCAGGGAGAGTGGAAGCTCCTTGGGGCAGTTTCTTTCCACAGTACCTAGTGAAATGGGTCCTGAACCCAATTTACATCACTATTGCCTTCTCCCTTACAACCAAGAACTCAGATGACAGGAAGAAGGAATATTAATCTTCCTGCCCAAAATTGATGAGAAGATTGGTTTTAGCTGATTAATCCGCAGTTGTTCTGTGCACTACTGGCAATTATGAAAGTCAAAACTCCAATTTAGACTCTAGTATTCCTTATCATTTTTGGCTTTGTAACAGAACTCATCTGCTTTTTGGAAAGTTGAGTGACTTTCTATCAGCACTCTTTTTATTAGGGGACATTTCCTATGTAATTAGACAGTCAATCTTTTCTCAAGTGAAACAATCTGTGATTCCAGAGCAAGAGACTGTAGTAACAGGCTGCCAGATAATTCTGTTTGCTGAAAAAGGAGGAAACCCAGCAAGCAGGACCAGCATGGCTCGTGAATCTGCCTGCCAAGACACAGTGAGGAAATCCTCCCTCACCCTCCCTTGACAAGGAATAGAAAAGGGCAGTGCAGAAGAGCACTGAAACAGGGCCCTTTATCATGCTGCTCCAGTGACAGAATAGTCTGAAGGACCTAAACCACGTGGCACCTGCATAGTATTGGCCATTGAAGGGCCTCCAAGAACTACCAGCATCTTCCTGCCCTCAGAGCAGTACATGGCACCATACAATGTACATTTGAGACTTGGGCAATCGTTCAGAGGATGCACAATTAAGCAGGGGGAAGCTGGCCAGATAAAAGTCCAGCCAACCACCAGTGGAGGAAGTGGGCAGTGCAGTGGGACTCCACCTCAGAGGCACTTTATGGTCCAAGAAACCAGCACCCAGCACCCAGAGCTGCGTTGCTCCTCCTGCATGCCACACAACCACGGGAGATGCATTCCCCTGAGCCACCACAAAAATCAGCACCGGTCCAGGTGGATTCAACTTCTTCCCCTCGTTGTGAAGGAAACAGGACTCCACTTACCCCAGGAATGGAGAAACGAGCTGCACCAGCTCAGCCCTGGAGATCACCTCCTGGTTGAAAATAACCAGGCAGCGAAGGAAGTTTTCGTATGCCTCTGTGCTCCGCAGAGCCTTGCGGACCTTGGAGGGAGAAGGAGAGAGGAAAACAGTTGCTGTCGGGCTGAGATCAAGCTCAACACTCTGCTTCCCACCCATGCACAGGGATTAGACATGGAATGAGGATGCAAATCCGTCGGTGAGGGGAACAGAGCATCATTTGGCTCGTACACAGGACCAGTTTGTAGCCACTTTTCACAGTACAAGGAAACCAAGAGATTCACCCCAATCCCACGAGACCACTTAAGCTTCAGACAGAGCTCTACCCTCAATAAGATATTCCTCATTACAACTGTGATTCTACAGCAGGGATTTCTAGGTTTACTCATGTTAACACCTACACAGCCTTCCAGCAATAGATTAGTTCCCAGTTACCCTTAGCTGGTCTGAAGCGTGCTGCAAAACACACCACGTCATCAGGGAGCAACCAACACTTTCATCCACATGTGATTATTACTTAACAGCCTTTTTTATGTTAGCTCTAGACTCCCTTCTGAGCCATAAGGAAACACATGGACATCTGAGGGAAAACTCCAAGGTACCACATGAAACATCCCCCATATTCTTTGCTCGTTCTGCATGGTAAACCAGCACCATGAAACAATTAATTGGATTGATCTCTCAGGGGAAAAAAAAATAAATATATAAACCACCAACCAACACTGACATGAATCAGCTGCTTTGGAAACAAAACTCCCCCTCTGCAGGTGGCTGGGCACAGCAAGCTGGGCCAGTGCAGCCAGACAGGCCACACAACATCACCAGCCAGTTCACTGAGATGAAAACAATTGGGAGTGGGAGCTCCAGGAAAAAAAATCCCTGCAAAGAAACTGCAGCAGCAGTGGGTGAAAAGCTGGTGAGAGATCTTTGGGAAGAAGACATCATGTGAAGAAGATCTTTTAAAGAAAGTCACTGGATCTGACTTAGAGGTCACACGATAGATCTGAGGTCAAGCTGATCAATGCTGTCAGGGTGGTATATACATCTCCTACTTCCCTGAGGAAAAACCTGGATGTATACAGACTAAGAGTGAGCTGGCTTTCTCTGAACCCTGCTTCTCACCTTCTCAAAGAAGAGAGATTCTGTCCCCACGCCATGTTTGCTGGCTTCTGCCAATGACTGGTCTTTCAAACCAAGCAGCTTCGGTTTCTTCTGTTAACAACAACAAAAGAAAGGAAAAAAAAAAAAAAAAAGGCTGTTCAGCAGAGCAAGTTGCTGGATTTTGATTCTCTATCACACAAGAGTTTCAGTTTTCTGAGCCCCACCCTTTGCTTTCAAATAAAATAAAGGTGTCTTTTTGTCATGGAAACTGGCGTGACAGGGTGTGTCACAATTTCATCTATTAAAGGTTCATCAGAACTCCAAAGGTTTTTAATACACTGTAGCCTCCTTTTCTGCAACTAGTGGATTGAAACAGTCACTGGTTGTAGTGTATCTTATTTTTCTAACTAGGTTGCAAGCTTACCAAACCACATCTAATTTCTTCCTATCACTCACCCAGTTCTTCCAGTCTTGCACCTCCTGAAATTAGCATATTTCTCTTTTTCTCTTGTATTCTACTGCAAGGGCCTTTATTCTCCCCATAACAACACTGCATTCATCTTCATCAGGAAGCTGCCTCCATAATGTGCTTTATTTTTTTATTTGAAGAGGAGGTGAGAAAGCAGAAGGGGAAATAAATCACTGGATTTCAATGATGCAGTTATGTCTGCTAATGCTTTTCATCACAAGACCTCGTCCCAAGTGAACAAACACTAAACCACCTGGCCACAAGACCATTTTTATCACACTACAAGGCTTCACTCTCTCAGAAAAAGCCTCATTTGAAGAGGGGCAAAACTCTGCTAAAAGAATAATTCACTGTCTCATGATAAGGTTCTGTCACAGGAAAGAGGAGCAAACATGATGCCATTGCACTTGGGATCCACGGTCTCAAGCTGCAGCTGGTGATGCAGAACAAAACCCAGAGGGGCTCATAAAATGCATCCCACTGTGCCACAGGCTCCTGGGATAACAGGGCTGCTGAGGGAGCAGCACAAGCTCTTACCTTCACCGGAGGGGTGGCTCCAGTCCCCGAGTGCCTTCGGATCTGACAGCCATTTTGGTTGGGCCTTTGCTGTTTGTTGTTGAGCTGTGGCTTCTTCACCGTGCCTCCATGATCATTTCTTACTGATTCCACCTTCTCTGCAGTTGTCTTACTTAACAGCTTATTTAGAGACAAGCCCATAAAACCATTAGAGCCAAGTTCCACACATCCAGGCAAAAAACCCACCCCTGCTCCTCCTAGCTCTAAATGACCACGGTGTTTTATTGGACTTATTGCAGTCATAGAACAACCCTTTTAAGGATGGTATTTAAAAGACAAGTTATGGCCAGAAAACACAGTCTATAGCCCTGACCTCATTCCTACACTCAGTAAAATATCACTGCAAAAAACAACCCACCCAAGAAACAAACAGCAAAAGCACAATTGGGTTATTTTTGCTGAACTCTGGCTACATACAGAATGGTTTTTCACTAGGCAGTTCAGTTCCAGTCCATCTCCTCTGAGAAGACTCACCACAGAGCTGTTGGCATCGGGCAGGAACTGCCCAAACTCGGAGAGCAGATCCTCCTGGTTCTTGAAGAGGCGAGCAACCTGGGCATATACCTCCTGCTCCGTCAGCGCCGGCGTGTAGTTCCCCCCGGCCTCCTTGGCATTGCGCTGCTCCTTCTGCCACACCAAAGGGCAGAAGAGTCAGAATGGACCCACAAACCATTTCAATGGCAAAGAAAGGAGAAAAAAACCAAAACACCAAACAAAGCAACATGCAAAAAACCCCAAGAAACAAACAAAGCAACACAAAAAATACCCCAAACAAAAACCCAACAAAAGCAAACACCAAATAACCCCCAACAAACAAAAACCCAACAAAAACAAACACAAAAAAACCCAACAAACAAAAACCCAACAAAAAATCACCAACAAAAACCAAACCCCACTCAGTGATATAAAAAATGAAATAGTAAGGGCCTCATCTTGCATAATAATAACATTATTCCTTTATATACTAAGTAAACACTTAGTATATATATATTAATATATTTAGTATCTTTATATTCATGTTAGTATTTATTGGTATATTATCAGTATACTACTATATGATTAGTATAGTAGCATATATAGTATACTGGTATATTAGCATATTCATAAATATATTAGTATATTTGATATGAAATGCCCAACTGGCCCTGGACTAGTAGGATACTGATCAAGGAAGTGGTGTCTTTACTTCTACCATAGTATATTAGTATATTATTAGCATATTAGTATTTGTAATATATATAGTATATTATATACTAAATGCCCAACCACACTGTCTACTTCTGATCCATGGTCATGAAAAAACACCAAATATGTTTTTTAAAAAGGTGTTTCAGACCCTTGCAAGCAAAGACAATGAACTGAAACACAGTATTTCATGCTGCTACGTAATCTAATTCACAAGACTTCTGCTTAGCTTGCCAGCCAGTGCTAATCCAGCAGAAGACCCAAATTCAAGCCCTGGACAGACACCTTTAGCTCCTCATGGCACAGAACGAGAAAAAAACACCAATCTACTCAAATCTGCACTGCCAACGCTCACCTGGTAGGTGTGGAGGATCTCCAGGAAGGCTTTGTAGATGTCTGGCTGTCCCTGGAACCGATTCTTGATCTTGTTGACATAGTTGATGGCATGATTAAACTCCACGGGCTGATTGTTCTGCAGGGATGGTGTGGTTCCCAGAGAGATTGTCACGGGCGTGTGAGGTTGGACCGGTGGCGAGCGTGGCGATGCGTACGGTGGAATCGGGGGGGTTTGCTGGCTGGCAGGAGCATGTGCCTGCAACTGGGATGGCTAAGAAAGAAAGAAGCCACGTTAGAAAGTAGAAGATTCCTTTATGGTTGGAATCACGACGTATGGACTGTGTCCAGAGGGAAGAACCCAGAACACAGCTGTATCTGATGCCAATGGTGGAACGACCTGGATTTGACAGAGACACCTCCAAGCTGGAATGTATCAAGTGGATGAAATCTGCTACCACATCCAGTCAAACCACCTCTTTACTGGCCCCAGATGACTTGTGCTGCACTTCCTTAAATAAATGGTCTTTTTATACTGCTACTAAACAATTACTGCCTTTAGGAGTCTAGAGAAACGGAACAATCTCTGTCATACCCTGAGAGTTTCCTAGTGGCTGGATAAGCAGAAACTGCTGTGAAGAGTCAAAATTAAGAAGCACCATTTCACAGTCAGAGTTGGGTTTTAAAGATTAACAGAAGCACAAATACAGGCAGATTAAGCAGAAGGGAATTATTACCCAAAGCAAATAAATAGCTAATTATTTAGTGGGCCAGCAGACGCTACACTTTCTCAGGAAACCAAAACACCCAGACCATTGAAGATGCTGTCATTAACAGTTGATTTTCCTTGTTAATTGCTTTTAACCAATTTTATTAACAGTTGATTTTCCTTGTTAATTGCTTTTAACCAGAAGAGTCACATGCCATCTCAAAAATAGGTATGGCTCGCTCCAGCACTGCAAGTTATTTTGCCCCTAGCAAAGAATTCTGGGATGCATAAAGAAAAACTGGAATTTCTTACCCTATTGAGACAAAGAGCAGTTAGATAAGGCTCTTGGGAGTAATTATTTTGAATACCCTTAATAGATTCCTAAGAGCCACAGGAAAGTTTAGCAGGTGATAATTTTAAATGGAAATGGAAATACTCATTCCTCTCATCTTCCAAACTGGTATTACACAGAGTCTGGATGGCTGAAGAGTGTAGATAACAGACTTAGGGTGGCCAGTATCAATCCATTATAAGATCCTGCCTTGCTTGCCTACAACTTCACATGTCTGGTAAGGAACCCTCACCTCATTATCTAGCCTGTCCCTCAGGTTTGGTCTGAGCAGCAAAAATAGTCCAACTTTTTGCAGGCTGAAGCTGGGGACCACCACCAGTTAGCCCACTGTGATGAGAAAGGAACTGCAACCTCTTCACCAAGAGCGTGGGCTACTTCTGAGGGTAAAAGCCTTGAAATCCTGCTCAGGTAAGTAAATTCTGGAATGCCTTAGCTGTGCACTTTTCAGCTTTGCATATCTTTCAGCCTGGTCTTTGTTTTGCCATTTCTGGACAGGAGGTTGCAAGTCCCCCCAGTGTTTGTCTAGAGGGCATCTAATTGCCACATTTCAAACCCTGCTGCTTTCTAACTGCACAGTCCCCACCCCTCTATTTTTTTTCCCTTTTTCAGCCAATTCTTACCTAAAGTCTACCTAATCTGTATAGTTTACAGATTAGCCTGTGAAACTTCATTGATTCTTTCCCTCCCAAAGGCCTCAAATCCTTCCCCGTTTTGAGGCTAAAATACATGACATTTTATGTTTAGTGCCTATTATCCTATTCTGTTTCCAATCACATAAAATACATCTGTCAGAGGTAGCATCTGGATTACATTGAAACCAGAGTCAAATTCCCTTTGTTATTAAGAGGTCTCAGTTGCAGGCTCACAAACTGGTATCTAAAGGCAACACCATGTTCGCTCTGCCTGAAATCTTGCACTTTAGATTTTTGCCAATAACATCCTATGGCCGAAACTCTTTTACAAAACAAAAATAAACCAAAAACAGACTGCAAGCAACACACAATCTACCAAATAACTAACCAACCTCTTCTAAAGGCTTAATTGCCCCAAGCATTTGAAGCCCCTCAAACACAGACACCAGGAGCTACCACCTCTTTACTATGGCCTCTGTTTTCTGAGGAATTTCTTGGGCATTCAGTTAGAGACACATACCAAAGCAGGCAGCTCAACATGTGCCCAGTGCTTTAACTAGGATGCTTTTCCTACAAAGGCATTGCAGGGACCTTTCTGCTGGGCCTGCTTGATCACTCCCTGAATAACATGTCAGTTTTAACAGGTGCTCTGAGCACTTTTGAGTTCCACACTGCGAGCAACAGGAGTTTTCCCAACCCCCTAAGGTGGCTTATTTGACTTATGGTCAAATCAACTGAAGTTTGCAAGTGGGAAACTAATCCATCAGCAGCAGTGGAACACATGGGCTCACAAATCCTAAGCAAAAGCAGTGTGGAGGTTCCTTCTATGCTCTCCAGCTCCCTCCCAGTTTGAGGTGGAGGCAGCAGGGTCCTTGTGTGAACAACAGACTCAAATCCTCGTGGAGCCCCTCACCTTACTGATCTTGGCAGGCGGTGGCTGCGGCGCCGGCTGTGCTGGTGTTGGGGTGGATTGAGCCGAAGGCTGCGACTGATGCTGCGGCTGAGGCTGTGGCTGGGGCTGCAAACCATGAGTGGGGATCTGGTGAACCTGCCCCGGTGTTGTCACGTTCACCATGTCATTCGTCTGCACCTCGATCTTGTAACCAGGTGGCAAGAAAGTGTTGAAACCCATGATCAAGTCTGGGTGGCCCTTGAAGAGCTGAGATACGCGGCTGATCACTCCCGGAGTGTCGATACTGAAGGAAGGAGATCAACATATCATCTTCTAGGGACCCTTTCAGTGACACACTGAGCATTTCAAACAACATTCTGCCATTGGAATTTTTACCTTATCAACTCCAACATATGAAACAAAGCAAAACTGATTCCTATAAACACACTGAACTTAAGAACAACAGGGATCTACTGGAGAGAGTCCAACAGAGGCTACATGGATGATTAAGGGACTTCAGCATCTCCCCTCTGAAAAAAGACTGAGGGAACTGGGGCTGTTTAGTCTGGAGCAGACTGAGAGGGGATCTGATGAATGTCTGTAAATATCTGCAGGGTGGGTGTCAAATGGAAGGAGCCACCTCTGCTCTGGAGTGCCCAGCAATAGGAAAAGGAACAATGGGAATAAACTAGAGCACAGAAGGTTCCAGCTCAACATGAGAAGGAACTTCTTTCCTGTGAGGGTGACAGAGCACTGGCACAGGCTGCCCAGAGAGGTTGTGGAGTCTCCTATAGAGATTTTCCACACCCATCTGGATCTGTTCCTGAGAGACATGTGCGGGGTGGCCCTGCTCTGAAGGGCGTTGGACTCAATCTCCAGAGGTCCCTTCCATCCCCTAACATTCTATGATTGCAATTATTTTATTAGCCCAGACAGCATTTTATTTCTATGAGATCTAAGTCTGACCATTATTAGTGGGCAGACAACCAGACAGCCAGATGAATCAAGGCTGAACTTGTGAACCCCCTCTCTAAGCTGAGATTCAGTACAAATGAAGGGATGCATTTCACTTTCAGAAAGGAAAGCACACAACTGTTTTTACACTCCTGCTAGAGATGTGTTACTGCACATAGGGAAGGACAGAACTTATCTCCTGCACTGTGCTCCAACCTGGAAGGAAAAAGCAAAATGCAGCTTGTTACCTTTGAGATTTAAATTCCTTCATAATATCCAAGAAGTCATTGTAGACCTGTGGCTGGCTACCAAACTGAAGCTTCACCTGGTCAAGATAAGACAATGCATCCTCGACCTGGAGACAGAACAGACAGGTTATATTAGCAGAGAAGATTTTATTTCACCTCCATTGTTCTGCAAAGCACGTGTTATTGGAAAACAAAGCCGTTAGCCCTGAGCCTGGGCAGGGAATTAAAGAGCAAAACATCATGAGCCTGGTTAGTGTACTACCAGCACCATCTGAAAAGGAGATACTCACTCCCCACTCCTGGCTCACAAGAGAAAACTGGACAAAAAAAAGACAGAGAAAGAGGGAGGGGAAGGAGGGGGAAAGCAACACAGATAAGCAGAATTACTCAGAGGAAAGAAACAAAAAAAAAAAAAGAAAAAAAAAAAAAAAAAAACAAACTCTGAATTTACCATCACTGAAGTGACTGCTAGGATAAACAGAACTGGATGGAGTATTTTTCCTGCATTCATATGTGGAAATTATTATGGAAGCCTAAGAATAAGCAGCATGTGGAAATGACATATCCAGAGTAGCAGATGTCTGCCAGGTACACGCTTGCACTTGTTTCTGAAGCCAGACATTTCAGTTCTACACATAAGGATTTTGAAAATGGCAACTGTGGGTGGTAAATTGTTTTACACCTCAAACAGCAAGAAGTTTATGAACCGTTTGTGTACCAACATCACATTTTCAGAGGTACTGAAAGAACAGCCATGGGCTAAAGCAAGAGCCATGGGTCCCCGTCACCTCTGACAGCCAGGCCACAGGCTCAGCAGCTGTGAGAGCTACACACAGAACCTTCCCTTTTGTCTGAAACCAAACGATGGCATAGGAAGAAAGGACTATTAAATACAGCCCTGATCCTGCACGGGCAGAGGATCTGCCATCAGCTTCACTGGGAGAAAGAACCACATGTATTACACCATTTTCAGAGGTCTCAAGAATCAGTGTCCTACATTCTGCAAATGGAAAGGGCCTCTTGCCCAGCAAGGGAACGGGTTTCTCCAAAACTGAGAGGGACTTGCATTGTATTTGGAAGAGATGAAGAAATAGGCACCAATTCATAAACATGGGGCCTTCTCACTAGAGCTGAACCAAATGTAGCTACTGGAACCGGTTATTTTGGGTGGAGTTTTCTCATTTTTGAGGACTTTGCAGCACATATTCCAAGAATAGAGCCTTCTTTACTCCCAAATTACTCCCACACAACCACCCACATAAGCCATGTGTTCAGAAAAGCATCCAATGTTTGGGCATTTAATGGATTAATTGGAATACTCTGATCAATACTTATTCCTTCTCCTTCCAGGCCCCTGAGTTTTTCTTAGCGAGTCCATTTTTACTACGTTGTTGGATACATCAGGATTTCAGCAGGAAGAGGAGTCCCTTTCTGCATTCCGGTTCTCCCAAGGGTTTAGGCAGAGGTTGGTTTCCTTCAGGCAGCAATGCCAAGCTTTACCTTGAGCCTCTGGAACTGCTGCTGCCCCTGCACGGGCACGGCTGGTGGGGTGGGGTGCGTGTGGCTCTGCACCACTTGGCTCCCGTGAGGTTGCACCGGCGCTGGGTGGTGGTGGCCACCGTGGACGGCTGCGATGGCCGGCCCGTGGCTGCCCGAGCTCTGCGGCACGGCCGACACCTGCCAAAGGCAAAGAGGAGGTCACGGGTGGCCCTGGCTTCGCCGCACGGGCAGAGAGCACAGAGGACTCCCCAGGACACCATTAATAACGTGTTGGTTTGACCTCCATGAGTGTCTGTGAACAACCTTGTTCCAAAAAACAGCGGTTTGTTTTGCTTCCAGAGTGATCCAGGGGGATGGAAAACCGAAGGCAACCCTCATCCTGTACTCCAAACGTTACATGGTACAAGCAGAGTTCTCTCCAGCTTGCAGACTCACTGCCTGTCTAGTCACTAATGCTGCCTTAAGGACCTGCAGAAGGGGCATCAACTGGGATTTTTCATCTGACAGAGTCAAGGTTCTCTATTTTCTCTACAACTCTTATATGTCACAAGCAATAATCCAAGTGAATGAATCTTTAGGAGCTTCCACACTCTTGACATCCTGTTTGGGTACTGGAAGACAAACTGTGGCTCTCTGGCACTGGCTGACTCCGGGGAAAACTTGGCTTGGTGTCTTCCCTAGGAAAGCACAGAGGACGTGCACTTTTCAAGCCTCCATATATTAAACCAGGAAAGTTTCCATTGGGAAAATCCTTTAAAAAGGATTGGTTTGGGTTTTTTAAGTAAATTACTTGTCATTTTCCAGAAATTTAGTTTTCCCTTCAAGCCTCTGTTAGGGAGAGCAGCTCACCAGCAATACCAGTGTGGAAGGTTCACCGTGGCAGAGATAAGTAAACATGGGAACAGCCTTTCCCTGGTCTTTCACTAGGAGGTATCTCTTACAGCATCTTTCTTTTCCTCTCTCCAGCTGCCAGCTCCTTGCAAAGAATGCACAAGAGATGTGGGTGACTTTGACTGGGTGACTCTGGGGTAGTGTCTTCTGAAACCTTTAGCCTTTAGACATCCTGCAGACTCACTGCCTGTCCAGACACTAATGCTGCCATAAGGACCTGCAAAATGGACATCAACTGGGATTTTCCTGAAAAAATAGTCTTCCTGAAAGCCTCCACATCAAAATGCTGATCTGACTCAGTCTGCTAAGCTGTAGATCACCCAAGATATCATAGCCTCTGACAGAGCGACTGTAAGAACAAGTCTTTTGCTGGTGGAGAAAAAAAAAAAAAGAGGAAAATCCTCAAGGATTCAAGACCATCTGAGAGAATCACGAAAAGAATCGTGTTCTAAAAAGCCAAGTCACACCAGGTTTGTTCAGGTGAACACGGATGAAGCCGATAGCCTTAAAGCACTTGAACGAGAGATTGTCCAGCCTTGGTTGTTCTTCAGGAGACCTTCTAAAACCCAGAATTCCACCACGAGATGACATGGCACAGCTAAGGGAAGAAGGGGA
>VYZU01013258.1:0-14797 GCA_013401355.1 Ceyx cyanopectus
CCCCAGTGCCCTCTGCATTCCACACACAGCCACAGCTTCCCTCTGACAGCAGCAGCTGGAGGAGGGACCCAGAGGGTTGCAGAGAGAGGGGAGGGGGGTGGGCAGAGCAGGGGTGAGGGGCTGGGAAACACTCCCCACGGAAAGAGGCAGGGAAGGCAACGTCTGGGGCTGCCCCTTAAGGAGGGATCTGGCAGCAGAGCTCTCGCCCCCTCTCTCCAACTCCAGCTGCTCGGTGAAGAATAGCTGCCTGTTTTGAGTGGTTTGCTTTTTTTTTTTCACCAGCCCCACGTGGGAGTAGGATCTTGAACAACCACCAACCAAACAAAACAACACAACAACCACCCTTCTCTGCGCCAAAGCCAAGATCCAGCCTCGAGACGAGCTGAGAACCCGTCGCCGATGGATCAGGGCTGTGCTGCGTGCTCAACATCTCACAAGCAAGGCAGAAACTTGGCCAGTCTCTGGCACCCTGCAGTTCTTCGGCTCCTTTCTTAGACTGGCAGGGAAGTGGAAATCAATGGGAAGCAAAAACAAAAATAAATTAACCCAACTCCACACTGCAAAAGTGCAGGGAATGGCTTTATCTGAGCTTGCCCATGAGCCTCAGTTTCCCTCTTGAAGCATAAAACAAGGCCTGAGGAGGAAGACTTGCTGTAAGCAGCTTTTGGGCACATGGAAAGCCAGATCTAAACCTGATACTGGCCCCTTAAGACACCAGTAAAGCAGAGATAATTCACAGCTTTCTAGAGGAAACCATCTCTAAGTTGATGCTCTTCCCTCAGCATGAAGGTTAAGAGCCTGTTTCTATCCAGGAATAAACATCACTTGAGCGACCAAAGAAAGGAACTGACAAATACCAGAGCAGGAGGAGAACAGGTAGAGCCTGATGACAAAGACAAGTGGTTACAACACTGCCTAAAATAACCAAAGCTGGGAACATCCGTGAAGACTCCTGATGATGCCAAGGATCTGGGTTGGCAAAGGGAAGCCTTGAGGAGCCCAAATTTTCAGAGCAGCTACAGCCAGAATTTCCCCATTTGCTATTGTTTGCCAAAGCGACAGCTCCACACGCCCCAGAGAGCAGCATCCCTGCCCACCACCACCATCCCAGCCTGCCCAGCATCCCCACCAGTAGATCCCAGACCTGCAGGGGATACCGTGGCTGGGGTGTTATTTGGGTACTTGGTGTGGTTCCTGTTAAACGAGATGGAGCCAGGGTGATGATGAAGAGAGGTTTGTACCTTTTTATTATCCACCACTTTGTGGATGTAGATGGTCGCCTGGGTGTACTCACGCAAGTCCCGCTGCTGTTGGCACAACAGCCCTTCTCTGCACTCTGGGCAGAGTTCTGGGGAGGAACAAAAGAAAAATGCATTTATTAATTGCTTCAGCTCCATGGAGACACCTGCCAGAGGCCTCTCACTGCTAACCCAGAGCAGACCACACAGCCAGGAGCACCTGCCAGGCTCTGTGTTCAACACCCATCCCCTTAGATCATGGAATCACAGGCTGCTTTGGGTGGGAAGGGACCTTTCAAGCTCCTCTGGCCCAACCCCCCTGCAGGAAGCAGGGACAGATTAATCTAGAGCAGGTTTGTCAGGGTCCCAGCCAACCTCACCAGGGATGGGGAAGTGACTACCTCTTTGGGCAGCTTGGGCCAGGCTCTCACCACCCTCAGTGTCCACAATCTCTCCCTCCTCTCCAGTCTAGTTTCAAACCATCACCTCTTGTCCAGTCCCAACAGGCCCTGCTCAAAACTCTTGTCCCCATCTTTCTGACAGGCCCTTGAAAGCCTCAAGAAGATCTCATCCAACACTAAGAACTGACTGTTTTAACCCAATAAAAACCATTTCCCAGGGAGTGTGCACCAATGAGCAGAAGAACTGAGCAGAGAAATTGGCCAGAGCTGCACTCACGGGGCTCAGAGGTGTACAGGGTGCTCTCGGGGTCCGCCCCGGCCGCCTGCGTGCGGGTGATTTTGATGACGTGATCCACGACGAAGAGTTTTTGAATCCTCTCCCACTCGCTGGGCCATATGAGAGCTATACTGTGCAAAGCAACAAAAAGCTGCTTTATGACATGGCAAAGCCAAACCCCGAGCTCCTGAACAGCCTCCCCCTTCTTCTTTTTTCAGCCTGTTAACAAAAGAAAAGCCACAAAAAAAACCCCAATCCCTAACTCCAGCTACACGGTCGTACACCCAAGCTAACAGGGCAACAGTAGCGTGTCATTAGTGACGCTGTTCTGCTCCAGTCACGCCGGAGGGGGGCTGGAGGAGGAGAAAAGAGGAAGATCTGCTGCTTTTAGTTCTGCATCGTTGCAGAAGCAACTCTACGGAGCATGAACCAGCATCCAGAGCTCCGGGGGGCAAGTCTCATGGAAAGCAAATCGTAAGGAAGCCGGATGTTTCTACGCCCCGGTCAAATCCAGGGTAGTTGATTGTTAGGAATTAGTCAAGCTGAAGTAAACTCTCTTTTTTTTTTTTTTTTTTTTTTCCTGACCCAGCATCCTTCAACAATTTAGGACTTGCTTTGCTTAGGTGGGGCTGAGGAATCACCCAAGTTCGTTCTATTGGAGGGAAAATTTGCTCCTCATATTGCTGAGCCGCCCGGAATGTTTCCCGAGGCTCAGCGAGAGATGAAAGCAGATCCATGAAGAGAAGAAACTCACAGTTTGGAATCTTCTTTGGTCATGGAAGTGTAGGTGAACATGAGGCCTCCGTGCGGGCAGAGGAGAACGCTGTTTCCCACCGAGGACACCGGGCTGCATCGCGTCGGCCTCCTGCCGGGTGGGGGGAAAAGGAAAGTGGTTTGCAAAGCTCGGGCAGGTTATGGCACCAAATGCCCAGCTCTGCAGGCAGCCAAGGAGAAATGGCAGGTATTTGCAGAAGACATTCCAGCAGGGAATATTAAACCAGGAGGAAATCAACCCCGCAATGCAAAACGACTCTATCTGGCAGAGATTTCTATCTCCCATCACCAGCAGCCCATGGAGACAGGACTGAGCAGTGACCTTTGCCTAAGATACAGCTCCAGACAAATGAGGAAAAAAACCAACCCAAAACAACCCAACAAAACTAATCAGGTTACTACTTAATCCGACCATCTGGTTCGGACATGGTAAACAAGGAAACTTGATTTCTTACAAGGGATTATAACTGATATGAGCCCTACAAAAATCAGCTTCCTTGTTGCCACAGGAGCAAACCACAGGTAACCACACAGCGTGTGGGGATTCAAAAGCAAAATCGTTATCTACAGATCTACAATCCACAACCCCTCTCCAAAAAAAAAGATTAAAAAACACCAAACCCCCCCCCCCTCCAGCCAAGTTACCTGACAAATTTTCTCCATTCTTCTACAAAGAACTGTGAAACGATGTACAGCTCATCTGTCTCCTGGAGGTGAAAACAAGAAAAACAAAAGGTTCTTTTTTTAATTAATCCAACAACAGAGAAGCGATGACTGTTCAGGGTTTTTTTTTTCTTCTGCAGAGCTCATTCTCCTGGAGACCTCGGCGGTTTTACCATGACAACTCCATCCAAGCGCACTGGGAAAGCCAAGTAAAGTAATTTGGGATCAAGTACTAAGCACTTCCATTACTAATCTTGTGTTTATTACAAAGTTAATTTAGCTTTAGATCCAATTACCTTTAATTCGCAGCAGGAAACGGCCGTTTCCCCTGGAGCAGCTCTGACTCCCCAGCACCGAGTTTTGTCTCGTCGGGTACTTGCAGAGACATCTCTGCACCCCCAAGGGTGTGGGGTGAGACCACCCCAACCTGCCTCATTTGTTTCGCCCATCTAAATCCAGAAGTTTCTCCTTTTGGCAGCAGCACAGATTCGAAACCACGGGCACTAACCCTCCCAAGGCAGAGGGGTTTAGAATACATCGTTTTTCCTGCCCTGAATGATTTGCCACGAGATAAAACCACAAGAGACCACTGAGGCCCTAAGAGCTGGGTGACAAAATCGATTCCCTGCTCACCAACCTTCACCACCTTCCCTAACGCAGATTTAAGGGTTCACTCCAACTTTCTGCAGGAAATTTCAGCTCACCAGAGGAACAGATATTTTTTTTAATCTCCCCTCATCTCCTCCAGATTAAATCACTCTGCTTATTTTCTTCCCTGAACCTCGTTTTGAATCAGGAAAACTCAACAAGCTCAAGCTGAAAGACCCTCAGCTGGCTTTTCTTTTGGGAAATTCAAAGAGAACAGAGCATGTAGCCTTGCTGCCTGGGGAGACCCTCACCCATGGTGGTGGGCTCCAGCTTTCCACCACCCAGTCCAGCTACAAAAGCAGAGTCAACTTGATGCTACCCTTAAAAACCCCTGGTGGGACCTGGCAGCTCCCAAGCTCAGTGCAGAGATTTTTTTTGGGCTCCTTGGTTCCAAGACACAGAACTGTGTTGACCTCAGTGTTTATTCACGGCTGAAGAAGGCACCCAAGATTGGCAAGCTGCCTTCCCACATAGGAGCCACCAAGGCAGACACCTGCCAAAGCAGCTTGGCAGGATCAAAGAGTCACTCATTAATCAGCGCCGCGAGACACCCGGGAGCCAAGGCGTGGAGCCAACGGCTAAAGCCATTTCTTTTGAGTAGCCTCAAAGCCCCAAGAAAGTCCTGGAGAGCCACACACTTGTACCAGAGAGGAGCTGGTACCAGAGGTCTTAATGTGACTGGGGCTTCAGCACGTAGGAAACTCCTTGTTGAGCTCTTGGGATGTAGAAGGGTATTGGAGCACACAGGAATTTTGTCCAACTAACAGCAAAAATCTGGTCTGCACAGGGAGCAGGACCAGGGCAGGGATTGTCCCCCTGGAATGGGCACTGGAGAGGCCACCCCTCAAATCCTGGGGTCAGTTTTGGACCCGTCACTCCCAGAAGGCCATTGAGGGGCTGGAGCATGGCCAGAGAAGGGCAATGGAGCTGGGGAAGGGTCTGAGGCAGGAGTGTGGGGAGGAGCAGCTGAGGGACCTGGGCTTGTTGAGCCTGGAGAGAAGGAGGCTCAAGGGAGACCTTCTGGCTCTGACAGCTCCTGACAGAAGGGTGGAGACAGGGGGGGTCAGGCTCTGCTCCCAAGGAACAGGACAAGAGGAAATGGCCTCAAGTTGCCTCAGGGGAGGTTTAGGCTGGAGCTGAGGAACAATGTCTTCAACCCCCTTGAGGGCTGTCCAGGCTTGTCCCAGGCTGCCCAGGGCAGGGGTGGAGTCCCTGTGATCCCTGGAGGGGTTTCCAAGCCATGGAGCTGTGGTGCTGAGGGACAATGGTCAGTGGTGCCCTGGCAGTGCTGGGGCAATGGTTGGACACCATGACCTTAAAAGTTGTTTCCAACCCAAACAAAGGAGCAGTTCTAAGGCAGACAGGGGCCAGTGAAAAGCTGTCTTCACTGTTTCAGTCCCTCCAGGGCCAGACGTACCCACAGCAGAAACACTGTCACCGCTTATCTCGCTGACTCGGGGCCAGCGACGGCGACGTTGGCACCGGGGCCGTTCTCGTGTGTCTGCAGCAGGGCTCTGTGCCAGCAGAGCTGATCAGGGGAAATCACACCTCGGCACTGGCACAGGTCTGCTCCGCTGGCACACGCCGAGTCAACTGTTATCAGGCCAGACTCTGGCAGGCAAAGTAAAATTTCTTAGGGAAGAGGGATACAAGCTCATCAAAAACTCCACCCCACTAGGACCTACATTGCCCTGGTTACCCTCCTTCCCATACCTGAGGCCAGCTGCCCAGGCAAGGTCTGCTTTTATCGTGGAACAAGTTTTGGAGAGAAGTCTTCTGCTCGCTGGCCATCATCTTATGTAGAGCTTCATTTTCCTCCCCTTCACGCTCCAAGATCTGCAGGAAACAGTTAATTAATTACACCTCAGTTTCAGCTTCTTGCTGCTGTTCAACGGGGCTGTGATTTCTGGGTCGAGTTAACAAGAAAACCAGAAACACGACCGTGCGTTTACAGTCAACAAGCGTGATCTGGTGTTCAAATACCTTGCACTGGGAGCAGCACTCTTTGTTATTTGGGAATTCAGGAGCCTTTGGAAAATACTGTTTGAGTTTTTCCCAGGCTTCCTTCGAAACCACCCTCCGGTCGTTTTCGGAGATGCACAGGTCACCTGCAGGGAGAGAGCAGAGTGAAGGGCTTTGCTCAGCACTGTTTTGCAGCCCTGAGTAGATTCAAGAGATTAAGAGCTATAAATGTGGGGGAAAATATTCAGGGACTTCTTAGCCAGCACAGTGTCAGCACAAAAGAACGCAGCTAATACACAAAGTCACCTTTAACTTTATCATTTCCTTGTTTATACAGGAAGAAAAAAAAAATAGGGGAAAAAAAAACCACCAAACTTTAATGTCCTTTCGAATTCCAAACTCATGAACCCAAGCAGCTGATCAAACAGAAGAAGTGGTGAAAAGATGCCCAAAAAAGCAAGGACAAGACAAAGAGGGCACAGGGCTACTGTTTTCTGATCTTGGCTACCCACAGCTACATTCTACCCATAACTCTGCTTACCAAGCTGCAGACTAACCCCTGTGAATCAGAAGCCAAGGGTTTTCCCCACCCATGCAAAACAACCCCAATCACCTCCGATGGCTCCGCACACCCCATCCGAGCACCTCGAAACCTGCAAAAGGCAGTTTCCATGCTCTAGAGAATCACCAGATCGTGAAGATCTGAATCACAAGGGAACAACTATCCCCTTGGCCAGCTCTCCTGCTGGATTATTTATCCCGAGGCTCAGGCAGCTCAACCCCAGCCTCCGAAGAACGGCCGTCATTCCAGCGACAGCTGCAGCCCCAGAGGTCGTCCCCTCGTGCGCGCTGACACCGGGCATGGGGCTGACGCCGCGCGCTCCGGCTGCCTAAGCGCGCCTGGGGAAAAGCGGAGAAGGCGACGGGATCCCAGCAGCCACCTGCCCGCTGACGGGGTTGGGAACAGCCAAGGGGAAAACACAACCACATCCCAGCTCCCTGTGGCTGGGGAGTCCAGCACAGCCGAGCTACAGGCGGTCGCAGGGAGGAACAGGCACTGCTGTGACACTGGATTCGGATGCAGCCCGGGAGCGTCGACGCCTCAGTGTGGATTTTGCCAGCAAAGGGCACGATACTCAATTAGTTTCTGTTTATTTTGGTGTGGTTTTTTTTTTTTTTTTTTTGACAGCTTGAGGAGCTACAGAAAGATGGGGAGAAAAGGCTCCTTCTTCCCCACCCTCCGGTAGCTCTTTAATATGACAAGCAGCTCCTCAGCCCCACGGACCCGTCGGCTCTCCTCTCTCCAGCCAAGCCTGGATTTCTGCCAGGGAAAAAATAGCAACAGTCCCCTCCTGCTTTTCCTCTGATAAACACAGGTCGGGCTGGACTGCTTCAATGCGGCACTCGGCCACTTGCTCCTCATCAAACCCGATCAAGCAGCTCAGCTTTACCATATGAGGAGGCAGGACCAGGCTGCTTTCCAGAGCCAGCAAGGCTGAGGGTGGTGGCGGTGGTGGGGAGGGGGGAGAAGACACAGAGCTTGTACAAATAAGTGCTTTGACACCGCGTGATTAATGAAAACAGATTAATACGCTGTCGAGAGAAAAGAGGTGGAAAAAATCAGATCTGGGTGTGCAGGGAACAAGTGCTTTGCCATCTGGAAGGAGATGATCTTAACTGCTGCTGACCCTGCTTCCCCCTGCCGCCGACCAGGGACACGTTCTGGGCACCGACATCAAAGGAGCCTTAACATGGTATCTGGAAAAAATTATCCACTGGGGTCGGGCAGCTACCGGAGAGCGAGAAATTGCAGCGGAGATGTAAAGGGACTTCTTAAGGGAACGCCCGGCTGGCATTTCTGGAGGGCAGCCAGACCTCACAGATACAGCACTGGCTTCTCCAGAGCCTACCATGACAGTAGGAACTTCCTCCCTGGCAAAATAAAAGGCTGCAAAACCGAGGCTGCAGATTTGCTGATACAGTCTGGAGGGAAATTTTTCAAAGTGGAAAGGTTGTTTTCCCGTCGGGAATCGGAGGTTAGTTCGAGATGAGGAAACCTGACCTGCCAGCCACCCCCATTTTTAATATTATTTCACTGGTATGACCCAAAGTCACAGATCAACGAGTGATTTCCCAGCACAGTATTTCCAAAGGCCTGTTTCTATCACCTCTGGCTACATGAAATGTTTCACCACCATGTTTCATTGCCTGCTTATGTTCAACATCAGCAGCCTCACATCCCCAGGAAAAACGGTGTGAAAGGCTCTGAAAACCTGCAAAATGCTACACTAATCTGCATTAAAACAAGGCTTTTTCATGTAATTATTCCACATCCTTGATGACAGGAGGTGTGTGGCTAATTTACGGCACATTTGTCTTACTAGGAACAAGACCAAGCATCCCTGGCAGGGAAACTGGTGCCTCCAAACAGGAGTTTACTAGAAGTGAGTTCTGTCTGGGAGCCACACACAGGCTAAAGAAGTGAGAATTAAACAACAGGGTAGCCAAGGATGTAGCTAATGAACCGTAAACTTAGCAAAACAATTAACACCGGGTCAAAACCTTATGTAAACGGACACCAAAGCAAAGCAGGTTGGATAGTCGATATCCTGAGTGGTCCCAGCAGCTCCAAGATAAACCCATGTACCCTGTTAGGTAAGTGATCCTGTTTTCCACTACACTGAGAGAAAAGAAAATAGATGCTCTCAGCTTCTGGACCACCAATTTTTCCTTCTAATACTTCCAGAACTTCCCAGGAGATGCAGATCCCTCTCACTCCATCACTTGGTTGGCAGGAGGAAGAGCTGCTCACTTCTGCAGCCCAGCATCTCCCACAGCACCCCAGCAACCTCTGTGCTCACTCCCTTTCCACGACTGCAATGTGTTGGTGCTCACAAATAAAAGCCCAGAGTTTGAAACCCCAGACAAATAAGAATTAAGCACATTTTCCATTGTGCTGGGCTTTGATGGAGCAAAGGCTACAAGGTTAATGTTTGGAGCAGTGGGCAACAACAGATATATTCAGCTCCATCCCCCATAGAGCCTTACCATGTGGGCAAACGATGTCTTCATTAAAATTTAACTCCTCTTCCTCCTCTCTCTTCTCTTCATTTGATTCATCTAATTAAAAACAAAAACAAAACAAAGAACAACAAACAACAAAGAAACCCCAAGAAGACTGTACAGTTTCCCTCACAAAGAAAGGGAAAACTCTTTGGGGGGAAGGAGTGCGGGCTGCCTTTCAAATTGCAGCAAAACCCTTAACCCAAGGGAGACTTTGGAAGGAAATTTGTTCTTCTCAAATGTCTCAGCCTCTGGGCGGGCGGGATTACAGCCTGCAGGCCTCGTAGGAGTGCTTTGAAGTGCAGGGAGCACAAGCTGGTCCTTTGTGAGATTACAAAGGACACATTTGTTACGGCTCAAACACCCCAGGGGTTCAGCAGCTCCCAAAGATCTCAGAGTTTTAACCTAAACACAAGTCGAGGTAAGAACGCAGGGAGCAGAAACCTTCCTGGCAAAATATTAGTCTGTTCTTTGCCTTGAGGACACTGATTGAAACCAGATGCTGCCCGACAAATGAAGGGGGGACCCTGCCAGGGGCTTGGGAAGCCCCATGATAATGTATAAATTAGGGTTAAGAACCATAGACAGAAGCACTGCCCACTGAACTGGAGCATCATCAAGACAGTGTTAAGAGTCCCCAGAGACCTGCCTAACAAGCACGTTACTACTGGGAGTTGCAACCTGTTGCAAAAGCAAGGTCACCACTGAGGAATGAGGAGACCATTTCTCTACAGATCCTCCACCAGCCACTCACAGTTATCAGGAGGGCTGCAGAGTTCTCAGCACCTTCCAGCCCAAGCTCATACCCTTAGCTCACCATCTCCCCTTTTGTTCCAGCAAGCTTCTTGCTCTCAGTTCTGTACCTAAACGCTCAACAAAATACCCAGTTGTCAAAGGTTTAAAGAGCAGAAGTCAAATCAAAAACCCTCACGGACACATGACATGGGCACAGAAGAGGGTTCAAGTCATGATTTTGTTTTATCCCTAGGCTGTGCTTTCCCAGCTTTACCAGCTGTGGTTTCACACATAAGACCTTTGCAATAAACATCTTCATCCCTTCCCCAAGGTAATTTTCCTGTTTCTTTTTCCCTTGTGCTTTCTCCTTCAGATAAAAGCGGATGAAAAGATCATTACCGGGACAGTAATTTCACACAGCTTTGTAAAACTCCTCATTACCTCATCATCTTCTCCGAGTATGAAGATTACCCAGCAGTTTTGAAGCTCATCAAAGAAAAAGCTTCATTTAAGGACCTTTTGATTTGATTTCTTATCCTTCTCCTCTCTACTCCAGGGAAGCCAACCAGCCCCAGCACCACATTGACGTGCCTTTTGTTAGGAGGGAGCAGGTGGGTCTCCCCAGCAGCAGAAATTACCTTTGTTTTGGGCATTCCCATTCATTTTTCCATTGCTGTGCTCTGCATCTTCGTCTGGCTCGTTTAGTTGCTCCAGAGCCAGCTGACGCCAGCTCCGCAAGGATGCCTTCCCAACCCAAAACCCATCAGTCCTGAAGAGAGAGAGAGAGAGAGAGAACAGCCTTGGCAATGAGAATTATAGCTCTATCATTCTCCTTTGGAGCCCAAACAGTAAAATCTTTGGGGTGGGATTAAAAAAGCAAGCAACAAAAAAACTCCAATTATTTAAACACTTCTGAAAAAAACCCAAATAACAAAACAACCATAAAATCTCTGACAATATTTCCGGACTTACATACCCCTTGACTGTCACCTTCAGCAAGTTGGTCACGGTTTTGTAGTCTTCATTTAACTGGTTTTTCAGTCGCAGGATTCGACACCTTTCCACCACACACTCCTTGCAAAGTGCTTTGACTAGGATGGGGTGGGATTGGGGGAGAAAGAAAACACCATTTATTGCACAGGAGGCTGAGATCTCACTGGTCTGCGTGTCTCAGACAGGTATCCTGCCTGGCGAGCAGAGGTTTCTTATGTAAATGAGGAGATCCCTGGGGTTACTGCCAGATCAGGCCACATTTGAAGCTTAAATAAGCAGAAAATGCTTCAGCCGAGGTGCGATCTGTTCCGCAAGCTTCACAGCTCTGGTGGGAAACACAGGGAATCTGGTGCAATTGCAGCTGTGAGTCAGGTCACACCAACAGGCAGCCACAGGGGGTCAAAGGCAGAATGGTTTTAAGCATATGCAAGGGAAAACAACCCAAAAACAAACAATAAACCAACCTGCTATTGTGGTACTTTGACAGTTAAGCTCAGAAAAAAAACCCCACCACCCTCCTGCAAAGCTGCACTGGACTAACAGGAGTGGAAAATGCTACAGCCAGGCAGAGATTTTCATCTGAGGGTGCATCCAGGGAAGCAAGTCAGAGGAGGCAGCGCATCCATCCATCCACCCCTCCCTCCCAGTCGTACTCAACGAAGAAGCCCTGCGGGTGATCTTCCAGTTGACTAATAGACGTTGGCCTGTTTTTTTTTCTTTTCTTCCCCACAAAGGCTGCCTGCGTCACAGCAGTTTCTGCTGGTTGTGTTTCTTCCCTATAAGCTCCTAGTAGGAGCTGAGCTAATTTGGTCTCAGTGGGAGTTATTGAGCTCCTTTGTAAAAGAAACGAAGCCCGGGGCTCGATTAAGAGATGCCCAAAGACTGCAGGGGTTGGGCTGACCCCAAAAACCAGAACGCGTGACAGACGTGCGTGCAACACGAGCACACAGGCTTGGAAGAGGCAGCTTGGGATGGGCTAGAGGGGAAGGAGAGCGAAGGATTTTCTTGGCCCACACTGATCCACATGCTCTACAAACCTCTGCCCACATGGGATCTGTGGGTGCTGCAGGCACAGAAAATAATTTTCAGGAGTCTAGGGGGTTGCACGGGCAAGTTGTGTCATTTTCTGGGATCAGCTTCATAACATTTTCCCAGTGTTATGGTTTCTAACTCAAGGGAACCATTGGTTTCTCAGGAACTCCTTCATGCACAGATCTTTCTAGAGAGTGCAGAACTCGGGTATGAAATACACCCTGCAGTCAGACCGACTGTGTTCTTTGAACACTAAAATAATTACTGATATTAAAAAAAAAATAAAATCACCTGGAAATAACAACACAGAAATAAAGTTCTGACAACAAAGGATGGTGGAAAATAGGGCTGGGGTCAGCACAAGGCTCTAAACACACGAGAAGGTGAGCGGGAGAGGGCATTTTCCAGCTTGAACACGTCACCTACCATTCAGCCTGGGCCCTCCTCCGTATCTCCTGTAGAAGAAATCGGCCACGTACTCTGATATCCTCTTCATGATGGATATTTTATCTGGGTGGAGCTTGCCATGCGAGCACAGGCAGGCAGTGTTGTCGATAGGTTTGGGAGGAGTGGATTCATCCAGCCACTTCTGCAGCCACTCCAGAGAGATGAAGTCGTATGGAGAACCTGGGAGGGGGACCAAAATCACAAAGAGAAACAAGCCCGTGCACGTCAGCTGCGACACCAGCAGATGGTGTTTTCTAATTACTTTGATATTCAACAGTACTTTTACAAATGAACAAGCAGCACCAAGTTTTCAAACATCTGATTGAGCTTCTCCCATCCAACCCTCATCTCCATAGTGCAGATTTAGAAGCCGGGAGCTCTGTGGAATGGAAGAGACCCAGGAAGACTCGGTCATCTCCAATTCAAGCGATCGATACCAAACGGTGGAGTTGCTCCAAACAGGAGAGTTTCCAGGCTGCTAAACCTTTCCTGGAGAGCAGTCGAGGAAAGGAGGAGGTTTTGCCATCAAGGGAGAGATAGATTTACATTAGGAACATATATTAAAGGCTTTTTCTCTAACAGAGTGAGCTCATCAGTGTAAATTGAAACATAAAACGCAACAACAGCAAGGAGACAAGGTCAGGGCTCAGCCTGTCCCTTCACCACCCAGAATTTCAGTGTTTTTCTGGGCAGCTCTCACAGCTCTGAGTTAGAAACACTTGCACAATGTAAGGGAAAAAGGAAACTTGCTCAAATTTTTCAGCACAAACTTGGTTTTCTTTTTGCAAAGCAGAGCAGCAGATTAAAGGAGAAACACCTTGCACAAGGCCAAGGGTCAAGGTGGGAGGGGTCGGTGTCTGGTCAAGCAGTAAAACAGCTTTGGGGGAAACCCCCAAAGTCACAACACCGAGATGGGGTATTGACTGTGGATCAAAGAGAGGATATTACCCCCTTACTGCTGACGTGAGGGCAGCTCTGAAACCGAGGGGAAATGTAGCTGTTAGCTACATTTATCAGTGGGACACAAAATGTTTCCTGCAAAGGAACAAGAAAGAAGCTACAGGAAGGCACTGGGAGAAGCCAGGCTTCAAACCCCCTGCTCGTCTGCAGCAGAAAACCAGTGGCTTTTTCATCTTACGCAATGCCACCCGAGATGCGCAGCCGTGACCTCCAGAGGATTGCAAGGCTGTCAGAAAGGGTTTGCTAGTTTGGGATGAAAGCTGCCTCCCCCGGAAAGTACGTTTTTCTGGGGCAGGCTACACAGAGCTGACAGAAAAACATGTCTGCACAGCTGCAGAGAGAGAGTTCCAGAGCTCCTGTGGGATTAGACCCAGAGCAGCTCTGGGAGAGCGATGCCTCCGGCTGTGCTAGCAAGGTGCTGAGCCCAGGAGCAGGCTGTGGGTGCCCTCAGGGCAGTGCTTTGGATCCTGTCAACTTCAAACTGGGACACAAGCTTTGCTGAGGTGCTGGAGCATGGCCAGAGAAGAGCAACGGAGCTGGGGAAGGTCTGGAGCAGGAGTGTGGGGAGGAGCAGCTGAGGGACCTGGGCTTGTTGAGCCTGGAGAGAAGGAAGCTCAGGGGAGACCTTCTGGCTCTGACAGCTCCTGACAGGAGGTTGGAGCTGGGGGGAGTTGGGCTCTGCTCCCAAGGAACAAGCAATAAGACAAGAGGAACATCCTCAAGTTGCCCCAGGGGAGGTTTAGGTTGGAGCTGAGGAACAATTTCTTGCCCTTGAGGGATGTTTGGGACTGGCCCAGGCTGCCCAGGGCAGTGGTGGGAGTCCCTGTGATCCCTGGAGGGGTTTCCAAGCCGGGGAGATGTGTTGCTGAGAGACATGGGTCACTGGTGCCCTCTCAGTGCTGGGGCAATGGTAGGGCTCCATGATCTTAAAGGTCGTTTCCAACCAGAATGATTCTGTCATTCTAATTGCACCTGTAAAAAAAACATCTTTATGAGACTTATTCCTCTGTCATGTTAGAAATGTCAAAAGCAACTAAGGGGGAGAGAAACCACAGTGGAGTTGTGCTTGCTGCTCCCTTTTAAGGGTGAGTCAGGGCAGATTCATACCTCCACCACCACTTTGATTTAACAGTGACATTTTAACACGGCTCAGACTTGCAGGGACTTGGCAAGATGAGCTGTGACACCCTCCTGGCAGTGAGATAAGTGCCCATTATCTGCTAGCCTGGGTTGGTCAATTGAAGAGGCAGAGACAATGTCAGAACCAAGGGGTCTGCAGTTTGGCTACTCCAATCTCACTGTTCATTCTGAGCAATGAATATTAAAAGCTAAACATCAATTTGTCTAACAGGCTACACAATTAAACACGTTTTCAAGCCTTTAATTACAAATTTCCTGGAGTTTTTAGATGATGTGCACAGTGGAGAGAAATTCCCCATGCTGTAGAGAAACAGCAAGTGCCCTCTCAACTTGTTTTGAGGGAGATGGGAGAGAAAAGCAAGGCAGGGAATAAAAATCCTTGTGCTCAGATATGCTAAGGTGACAAGACACATGGAAAGGATTAATCCTGTTCACTCATTGGATGGATGACAAAGCTCTGAAGA
>VYZU01013259.1:0-12275 GCA_013401355.1 Ceyx cyanopectus
TCTTCCAACCCCCACCACTCTGGAAGACTGTGAAAGAAACGCTCCATTTTTCTCTTTTCCCAAGCTTTTCTTCTTAGTCCTTCTCATGAATTTCAACTCTCAACTGCAGACCAGCAATTTATTAAATTAGCTTTGAAGTCTCTCAAGATCTCATTCTCCTCACCAGGGTATCTGCAGCCCGTGGCATTCCAGGTCACAGCAGTTTATGTAACTATCTCCTTATCCCCACTGGCTGGTATCATTGTTCTGGGGTCTCCTTTCTTAACAAGGATCTTCTCTTTCCTTCCTGGCCATCAAAATCTGCTCAAATACAGGAAATGTGTAGAATCCTGGCACTGCTGAGGAACATAACTTACTTTTTTGTTAAAAACCCATCCAGGCCATTACGTAACTCTGCTGCTCCACAGCAGCAAGTAAAGGCCAGAGGTGATGAGAAACCTGATTTGGGAATCAACAATTAAACCAGAAATTAATTTCACAGCCTGGTGACATCTCCTGAGCTCACTCCTCCTGTGTCAGTCCAGCAATGAATGCCCTTCTCCTAGTACAGGGAAGAGAAATACAGGGTAGAGATCAACAGTTCAATGTCCAGATGGACACTGGTCACCAGTGTCCTTCAATGGTCCATACTGGGACCAGTTAATATCTTCAACACCAACAGACAGTGGGATCACGACATACCCAGCAAGTTTGCTGAGCGGGTGACACCTGAGGGACAGGATCCAGACAGAGGCACCTGCACAGGCTGGAGAAGTAGGACCATGAGAACCTCAACCAGGTCCTCCTCCTGGGCTGGGGCAACCCCTGGTACCAGCCCAGGCTGGGGGTGAAGGGACTGGAAGCATCCCTGGGGAGAAGCTGGGGGGGAGCATCTGGAGCTGAGCCCCGTGTGCTGGCACCCAGCAGCCACTGGCACCCTGGGCTGCACCCCCAGCAGCTGGTTCCTCGGGAGCAGAGCCCAACTCCTCCTGGCTCCAGCCTCCTGTCAGGAGCTGTCAGAGCCAGAAGGTCTCCCCTGAACCTCCTCTCCCTAGGCTCAACAAGCCAGCCCAGGTGACTGTTGTAAGCTGGAGAGCCCTCACCTGGATCTCTGAGTGCATATTGAGCCCACTGCAGGTGTGTGAGCACAGGGCTGATATTGAGCACATTGCAGGTGTGTGAGCACGGGGGTGATATTGAGCCCACTGCAGGTGTGTGAGCACAGGGGTGATACTGAGCCCACTGCAGGTGTGTGAGCACAGGGCTGATATCCAGCCTGCTCTCCAACATGCTGTGGGCCATTCCTGCTTTTAAGCTGCAGCAGCGTGTTCTGCTGCTGCACCACGGAACCTGCACCAGGGGCCCAACAGACTTCAAACAGATGGTTTGCTTGGGCCTTACGGTCAAACCTGGGGGTTCAAATAAATCACCTGCTTAAACCTCACAGTCCAGGCTCTTTCTGCCACAATAAAATACTCAAGAGGTGAGGAAAGAAAAGTAATCAGGTCTGTAAAACAGGGCAAGATGGAAGTTGAGAAGCTGCCACGACACCTTCCAGTAGCAGCAACGATGCTGAAATCTCTCACCTCCAGTTTGATGCTTCAGAAATCCCCTTCCTGGCCAGACACTGGGCTGGGAAGAGGGTGCACAGCTCCTGGGGCTGCTCCTGCTCAGCCAGACGTGGCTTCCACGCAGAGGGAATCAAGGGGACAGGGCAGGAGAAGGCCCAGACATGGAGCAGGGTCATGTGTAGAGCTCCCAGCCACAGTGGCTATGATTCTGCTCCTGGGGAGCCACAAAGGGGTGACATGTCCTTTGCTGGAGAGCAACCAGAACGACCTGCTCAGTGGAAAGATATGAGGGAGGAGGTGAACAAAATGTGAACCATAAAGAAACTGCTGTACAGCAGCACTGATAAGATGCCTTTAAATCCCCCTCTGGAGGCATTTTTCCCCTGGAATTCACACCCCAACAATAATGTCACGTTGCAGAAAACAAAATGTCATTTTCCAAGCAACAATGAACTGGTATTTGAAGCCTCATCTGACACAGAAAACGACTGGCAAGCCCTGCAGGAGCAGGAGCCCCTGAGCTGCCTTCCAGGCTGCTGCAGAAAGGGCAGGTTCCATCCACTGTTAACCACAAACTGGAATTTGACTTGTGCAACTGGATCTCTCCTTCAGGAACTCATTAATGTCTGTAAAGATGGAAAGGGAGAGTGTCGGGAGGATGGAGCCAGGCTCTACTCAGGGTCAGCCAGTAACAGGACAAGGGGCAATGGGTACAAGCTGGAGCAGAGGAGGTTTCAGGTAAACATAAGGAAGAACTTCCCTGGGAGGGTGACAGAGCCTGGCCCAAGCTGCCCAGAGAGGCTGTGGAGTCTCCTGCTCTGGAGATTTTCCAACCCCCCCTGGATCTGTTCCTGTGGGGGCTGCCCTGGGTGCCCCTGCTCTGGCAGGAGGTTGCACTCCATGATTTTTCAAGGTCCCTTCCAACCCCCAGTGCTCTGTGATTCTGTGAACAATCCTCCAGGACCTGCAGGACACCCAAAGCACAGCAGGGCTACCTGACAGGCACCGGGGCCATCATGGAGCCCCAAAAGCAGCAGCATCAACACCCGGCTCCTCTCGGCAGCGACCTCACAGCCGGCAGGTTACACACCCCGTGCTGAGAAGTCTTTGAATTAACTCCAATTAACAAATGCAGCTACGAGAATAACGGGGCAGCTGCTACAAGGTTGTGACTATACTACAGGGGAGGAACAGCTCTTGCTGACAACAGGAAACCCCGTCACCTGCGCTCCCAACAGGGGACAGGATCTAATTTATACTCGTAATACCTGGCATAAAATAAGTTGCACTATTGTAGAATCCTGGAATTGTTTGGTTGGAAAAGACCTTTCAGCTCATGGAGTCCAACCCTCCCTCAGCACTGCCAGGGCACCACTGCCCCATGGCCCTCAGCACCACAGCTCCATGGGGGGCTTGGAAACCCATCCAGGGGTCACAGGGACTCCACCCCTGCCCTGGGCCGCCTGGGACAGCCCTGGACAGCCCTGCAGGGCAAGAAATTGTTCCTCAGCTCCAACCTCAACCTCCCCTGGGGCAACTTGAGGTGATTCCTCTTGTCCTGTCCCTTGTTCCTTGGGAGCAGAGCCCGACCCCCCCTGGCTCCAGCCTCCTGTCAGGAGCTGCCAGAGCCAGAAGGTCTCCCCTGAGCCTCCTTCTCTCCAGGCTCCACCAGCCCAGGGCCCTCAGCTGCTCCTCCCCACACTCCTGCTCCAGACCCTTCCCCAGCTCCATTGCCCTTCTCTGGCCACGCTCCAGCCCCTCAAGGTCCTGCTGGGAGTGAGGTGCCCAAAACTGACCCCAGGATTCCAGGGATGGTCACCCCAGTGCCCGGTGCAGGGGGACAATCCCTCCCCTATCCTCCCCTCACAGCCAAGGTGGAGCTGTCAGCTGCCTGCCCAGCGACACGAAAGATCAGTGGGATCACGCCGAGGTGGGTGGTGCTGTCGGGGGCACACGAGGCATCTGCACAGCGCTGGCAGATGTGACACAGGACCCCCGGGAGACGTGGAGCAGCCACTGGAGGCCACGTGCAACACCCAGGGGCTCCTCAAACAGCACCGAGCATCTGCCCGGTGTGACCGAAGCCCGGCTGGGGTGACTGCGCACGGACCCAGCCCTGACCTCGGGGTTCTTGGCTCCCGAATGGTTTCTGAGCACAGGATCAGAGTCATCACACGATGCCTTCCATGAGATGGTTCCCCAAGGCCCGTGCGGCGAGCGGAGCTGCTGTGGCCATTCTGTCTTTGTCAGCCGTGGTCAAAGGTGTCCGAGTCCTGCTGCAAAGCCACTGGAACAGGAAGGCTCCAGCCAGCACATGCCACGCACTGCCTGCACTGGCTCATACCCAGATAAGCCCCATCCTAGGAGATAAGGGTGTCCTGGAGCAGCAGAGGGGACCCAGCCAGAGCCTGGATCCCGCAGCACCTCCCATCTCTCCGGGCACTTGAACCCACGTGTCTGGGCTGGCTCTTCCTGCCTGGGCACGGTGCTGGCAGGGGCAGCTGGGCTATTCCCACCCTGGGTGTGTTGCCTGGGCTGCGGTTGCTGCAGGACACTCAAGTGACCAGAGAGCTGTAAAACCACCCGGGCTTATCCCCAGGGGCTCTGCCTCGCTCACCATCACCCCTCGTGCCTCCACAGCCCCTGCTGAGGCTGGGACACACCATGCCCCTGGAGCAGGAGCTGCACCACCCACATCTGCATGGCCAGGGTCTGACCGAACTCTGCACAAAGAGCTTTTGACTCCCAGCCCACCCCACTGATCCCACCCCACCGATCCCACTCTCTTCCGCAGCACGGCCCCCTGGCCACGCTCCCCGTTCTGGGGCCAGCTCTGCAGCCAGGGGAAGGTCGGGAGAGGCACAAAAGGCACCTTGTGAGAGCAGAACAGACTGGCATTGAGCTGCGGCGCCGGGCAGCCAGCTCCCGTATGCTCCTCCGAAAAGCAGCTGAATTAGGGCAGCGAGCACTGCACAGTTGACTGGACAATGTCAGCCGGCTCGTCAGACACCCGGGCCCAGATTGCCAGTCTGCCAGGGCCCTGCCCTTCTCCAGGGCTCACTTGCCCAGCTGATGGGTTTTTTAGATCCTTTTTAAGGCCGTTGTGTTGTCGAGGAGCGATTCACGTGCAGGAAGGCACAGGTCGTTTCTAACCCACTCTTTATTACGCTAAACAAGGTCAAATATATAAAAATTCCAAGTCGTGGCTCGAAGACAAATCAAGAAACCATCCCTCTCCCCCCCCACCCTTGCATATTCCAGCACTGGAAAAAGAAAACACCTCCCACAGACTGGGGAAAGAAAACACCTCACTCAGACTGGAGTAAAACACCGCGCTCAGACTGGAGTAAAACACCTCAGACTGGAGGAATCCACTGGATTTAATAATTTTGTTTTCCAACAGCAGAGACCATCACCACAAACCTGTGTTCCGTTCAGGATCAATTTTGTTTGCCCCAAAGCCCCTTCCGAGCGTTCCTGGCCCCACCTTAAGCCAAAGCCAGAGAGCACTTGTGAAGAAACCGAATGGGCAGACAGGGGCAGGTGGAGCTGTGAGACAAACAACAAACACTCAGCTTCCAACAAATGTGCACTTTAGACACCATGGGAAGGAAAACAATCGAAAACCCAGTAACAGCAACAGCTCCATGACTTGGCATTTTGGGAATGGGATGGGTGCTGGGGTGGGAATCTTCTGTACAGGCTGCTCGCCCTGGGGGAGTAGCAGGGGAGGGGATGAGGGCTCCAAGGGCTGCCCCAGGGCAGCAGCTTGACACCGATAAATGGCTTGATCGTTGACTGGGATGGGCACGGACTGGGGTTGAAGCAGCTGCCAAGGCCCAGGCTGAGGAAGGCTCCATGGGGAGGAAGGCTGGCAGAGGGAGCAGCCAGGGAAGGATGCAGTTTGCAGAGGGCAGAGGCTTTTGCTCCTTGCCTGTTGCTGGTGAAAGCTGGTTCCAAAACCACCACCGAAGGGCAGGAGCAACACAACCCTTTTGGGAAGCTGGGAAGAGGTAGCCCAGTGTGACTGCAGCCACACATCCCACTATCTCCAGGCTCCAAGAACATTTCCCTACTCTTCCAACAACGTCTTTTCCACCCAGCTTCTCCACAACGATCCCAGCTAACTGCTGGCAAAGCCTCTCTGCCTGTGTCTGGGCAGCGAGCTTCTCCTCAGACCCTGATTAGAGGAGCACTATTAATGAGCTCCTCGAACCCCATGCAGCTAGGTCTGCAGTCTCAGCAGCTCACCATCCCTGCCTGCAACTCCACTCGGGCTTTAAAACCACTAAATTCTACCTGTGTAACCTCTACTTGATCACAGACATCAGCCTGAAACGATTCTGCTCCCCTCCTGGCTCAGCCACCGCTCCACCAAGTGTCACAACCTGAGTCCCTTCCAGGTGTCCCCGCTGGAGAAGCTCCTGCTGACCTCCCACAGAGGGTTGTGTTGGCTCTGGGTCTATTCCTGCCTCTCTAAAGCTGAGCTGAGGGATAGACTGCAGCTACACCTGGACTGTCTGCTGTGCTGGGGTGAGAACAGACTGTGCCAGGGTGAGAACAGACCAAACCCAGTCCAGAGATACACTGATTTCCATCAAGTGCTTGGGGAGGGCAACTTCAAACTGCACTTGTATTCCTCTGGGTGAAACTGAATGTGTTCTGCAGGACAGAGCACAGGCTGAGCTGTGTCCTCCACAGAGCCTCACTCCTCAATCCTACTCCTGGCCGGGGCACTAAGGACTGAGGTAGCCAGAAACAGAACAGTCAAGCTTGAAACAGGCTCCCCGAAATGGATTAAAACACATAAAAACCTAATTAAAAAAATAAAAGAAAATAAAGGCAAGTGGAGCAAGGTCCCAAACGCAGTATAAATAGCAAAAAAAAAAAACAAAAAAAAAACAAGCAGAGGCATTTGTCAGCATCTCCAAGAGGGAACGGGCAGCCCGGCCAAGACGACACCGCCGAAGGCAGCGACAGCAACGGCGCTCGCCCGCCGCTGATTAGCAATTCAAGTTTAATGCCAAAGCCCGCGGAGTGCCCAGTCTGAGGGGGCTCTGGAGCAGAAACCACAGTCGGCCGCCTTGCCTCCGTCTGGGAGGACGGGGGTGGGCACTGAGAGCGGGTAAAAGTGGCAGGGATGGGCGGGGGGAGGGGGGTTGTTCCCCGGGAGAGGCAGAACGGCCGCGACTCCGTCGAACCCGATTAGTTTGGGGAAGACAGGAATGTTAGCCAAGAGGTACCGTAACAACCTCGTGGCCTCGGGGAGGGGGGTGTTATGTAAGGACAGCCCTCAAAGCCATCCACTTCCACAGCCATCACATAAACATCTGCAATTACCCAACCTGCTTCTGCTCTGGGTGTCAGACGAGAGTCTGGAGCCTCTCTCCTCCCTCACTGGGAGGTCTGAGCCCTCCCCGGGCAGAGCTGGCACTCGCACCCCGAGAGCTCTCATGCACCGACGTTTGTCCTCTAAATCATCTTCCACAGGGAGAAGGACAAAAAAAAAGGAGCCCTCCCCGCAGTGGAGAAGCAGCACTTTGTTTACAGAAGGGACAGAGTCAAGAGCACCGTTAACAGATGTTCCCCAAACCTCTCCCCTGCTCTGCTGCTCAGGTACCCACGGAGGGGGGGTTTGGACACCAGGAGGCTCCTCTGCGCTCTCGGCAGGTTCAAGGCACTTTGGAAAGGCAGCATAGAGTGTTTTGGGATCAAACCAGGGAAGAACGAGGACGAAACTGCGGCTCATGGTAAGAAAACTAGTAAAACACAAACAGCTCCCCGTCGCTTGCTCCTCCCTCGTATAAAAAAAGGGGTAACATCAGAGATCCAGTGTACAAATACAAAAAAGAATTGTGCATAATAAATGTACCATAATACTGTACATACAGCATAAACCGTTCAATGAGAATGATTTAAATATACCTGTTTTGTCTCCTGACTGGGAAGGCAGAAGAATAAAGTTCTAGAATCCTAAGAATATGCGTCTAAACCCTTTCTGACAGGTTGAATCACGAGCCAACGGTATCCCTGAAAATAAGCAGAGTCAAATATTTACGTCATGGAAGCCATAATTCAAGGGGTTGCTGGTTATGATAAACTAGGAGACAAAAAACCCACGTCCTCTGAACTCAGCCAACGTTAAATCCAGACCGAGTTCTTCCCGTCTCCCGACTTGCTACTGGCACTGCTCTTGTTGGAGCCCGCTTTGGATTTCTTCTCTCGGGAGCTGCCGGGATTGTTTTGGTTGTTGTAAGCCTGGATGGCCAGGTCCAGGCGCTCCTGAGCCACTTTGATTTCCCTCTGCAGGGTTTCCAGGTCGGCTGGGATGTTCTCCTCGTTGCTCCCGTACTGCTGTTCCTGAGCGATGTTGGCCTTGTTCTGTTTGTAGGCCATCTTGGCGTTGGACAGTTCCGTGTACTGCATCTGCTCCGGCTTCACCGCGATGTTGTAGCCGGGGGGAGCCGAGGGAGTGTTCCAAGTAAAGGGGTAGTTGTAGGTGCCCGAGTCTTCCAGCTCTTTCCTCTTGCTGTTCAACGTGTCCCGGATGGTGCCGAATCCCAGGTGGAGCATCTCCCAGACATTCAGAAATAAACACATGCAGCTCACCCCGTACATGATGAGCAGGAAAATGGTCTTTTCGGTGGGCCTGGAAATGAAGCAGTCGATCTTGTGCGGACACGGCTTCCTGCTGCACACGAAGATGGGGCTGACCTCGAAGCCGTACAAGAAATACTGCCCCACCAAGAAGCTGATTTCAAACATAGTCCTGGCCAGAAGCTGCAGGACGTAAATCTTCATCAGCCCGTCCTCCCGGATCCGCCGCCTGCCGTCGTGCTTGGCTTTGCCGGGGGGCTGCTGCTCCTTGTTCTCCCGGTCGCTCTCCAGCTCTATTTCTGGGTACATCATCGGGTCTTCCTCGTGATCCTCCTCGGTCTCCTCTAAGCCCCGGTGCTGTTTCCAGCGCGTGGCAAAGCTTTTGCTTCGGATCCTCCTGTCGGCTTCGCCGTGTTCCACCATGCGGGCGATTTTGTGGATGGCGTAGCCCAAGTACATGACGGAGGGAGTGGCCACCAGAATGATCTGGAAAACCCAAAACCTGACGTGCGAAAGCGGAGCGAAAGCATCGTAGCAGACGTTCTCGCAGCCCGGCTGCTCCGTGTTGCAGACAAACTTGCTCTGCTCGTCGTAGTAAATGGATTCCCCGCCCACCGCCGTGAGGACGATGCGGAAGACGATCAGAGCCGTCAGCCAGATTTTGCCCACGAAGGTGGAGTGATTGTGGATCTCCTCTAACAGACGGGTCAGGAAACTCCAACTCATGGTGCTCAAGTAATTTTATCTAAAAAACAACCCCCCCAACCGCCAAGCATTTAGGAGTTGATCAGTTTATGCCTAAAAGTTGCGAGCAATGGGCCGAGAGAATAATGGAATCACAGGATCATTCCGCTTGGAAAAGCCCCTTGGGATCACCCAGTCCAACCATTCACTCTACACAGTTCACCCCTCAACCATGCCCCTCAAACCCACATCCAAACCACCCCGAAACACCCCCAGGGCTGGGGATTCAACCCCTTCCCTGGGCAGCCTGGGCCAGGCTCTGGCTGCTCTTGAAGTGAAAAATTTTCCCTCCTGCCCAGTCTAATCCTGGAGCAGCTGGAATCCATCCCCTCTGGGTCACTAATGCCCTGTGAGCAGAGCCCAGCACCAGCCTCTCTGCAATGGCCTGGCAGGTGCTGTAGAGAGCGACAAGGGCTCCCCTCAGCCTCCTCTTCCTCACACTCAACACTCCCAGCTCCTTCCATGGCTCCTCATCTGATTTATTCCCCAGTTCTGTTGCCTCCTCTGCACTGGCTCCAGCCCCTCCAGATCTCTCTGGGATTGAGATGCCCCAAACTGGACACAACCCTCCAGCTGTGACCTCCCCGGTGCCCAGCCCAGGGGACAATCCCCTCCCTGCTCCTGCTGCTCACACTGTTTCTGATCCAGGCCTGGATGTCCCTGGCTTTCTTGGCCACCTGGCCAAAGCTCCCCAAAAACTCAGTCAGAAAGCTCCCCAGTTTTCCAATCAACACACAACCCAGTTTGTAGCATCACCTGCTATCAGGAATCTCCAGCTGCCAGAACTTGCTTGAAGATCCTACGTCTCCTCCGCAGGCTTTTGAGAAGTCTGTGACAAAAAAAAAAATAAAAGCCAGGAGCAGTTAACTGCCCTGCTGCAAACCAAACATGCTGCTCTGTATTCCAGTGCTAATAAAAACATTTACACTGGAGGCTGAAGTCTCCAAAACACGTCTAAGTTCTTGGGAAATGTTATGGGCACCTCTGGCTACGTCCCAGCGCTAACACTGAGGGTTATTTCATCTGCACGGGGGTGGCCAAGCCCTCTCAATGCCCTCCCTGGCCACCTCAGACATAGCCCACTGAGAGCTACGCTGCTCTCCATGGGGCAGCATCAACTGTCTGAAGAGGAAAGAGTCCCCCAGCCCAAACCTGAGGAGCAGGCACCTGCTGTCACCTTCGATGGAAAGGCAGGACAAGGTGGGACACTGGAGCAGAGACCCCTGTGAGTGCAGCCTAGAGACAGGTTCTGCCCTAAGGAATGTCTGACTTCTAACCTGATGCTCTAACTGTTCTACAGGTTTGGGGTCAGTTCCTTAGGGAGGCTAAAAAATCTCCCTTCAGGGTGAGGAAACCCTTGAGGTTGTATTTGGAGTCTTTAGAGGGAGAGCAGAAGGAAAGTCCTGTTGAAAAAAGTTATCTGTCAAAAATTTTAGATGATACACTAGATAGAAATCAATACAAATTTGCAAACCTCACAGTAAAAAAAACCTCACACACACACACAAAAACAAATCAACCAAACAAACAAAAAATCAGATCTGACACCTCCATGAATTGTTACAATGAACAAAACCAGTGACATTATGGGCCCAGCTGGAACCCTTTGGAGTCAAACTGGTAAAATACAGAGCACGGGAAGAATGTTTGACTTTGTTAGAGCAGATACAGGGGCTAAAACACTTTTCAGTCCTCTGATGATGTCAAACATTCATTTCTCGAGCATTATGCAAAGTAATTTTTACATGGGAACATTTGGTGGAGGAGCCTGAAACCAGAAGTGGACAAATTTTTGTCCCTCTAATCTTCAAGTGATTTTCCTTAATTCTTAGAGATCTCAGAAGGCCAAAAGAAAACCAATGTTTGCAACTATTCAACTTCTTCCAGGTCACTACAGAGTTGTTCACAGGCAAAAGAATGAAATTTGAGGGAAGGAATTAAAGGATAAAAAGTAATTTCCCTCCTGGTGCAATTCAGATTCTCACTATAGAGGTGACAGCACCAACAGAACATGGACAGGCTGCGTAGGACATTTGATTTATTACTTCATGACAGTGTGAGGAAAAAAATAGCTCAAGAGAGTATTAAAAAAGCCCAAATTAAGTGGATTAAAAGTAACCAAGATCTCGACGAATGATTCCCACGTCAGAACAGAATCAACTGCGGGTAATTACAGCGAGTCGTGCAAAGCCTGGGAACAGGCCTGGCAACGAGGATGTTCTTTTCCCCCGAGTCAACCAGCAAATGGCTGCTGACAAAATCTGCTCATGGCACACAAGTTTGTGGGCTGGCAGATCAAGAAGGAGAGTTTCCAGTGATGCAGAAAACCCCAGGCTGCTCGAGAGGCTGCATGAGCCGACACAAACCCACCACTGGAGCCGAGCTCAGCGCAGACCCCCAGCTCAGGTTGATAAAGGCCAGGGGAGCTGCTGGAGAGATGAGGGGAGTGAGGGGCCTGGCGGGTGAGGGCTGCAGACAGAGCAGAGGTGGTTAATGTGACCCGTGTGGTGAGCAAGCAGAGCCAGCAGGGTGCTCTTACCTCCTCATGAGCCAGGCAGCACCCGACGCCCACAGCCGCATCCTTCAGGAGTTGCTCATGCATCGGGGAGGGGACACGAGAGCCTCAAAGCCAGCTGAAGAACAGGGAAGATGCCTGAAAGGGAGAGAATGAGAGAGTTCAATTTGTGTAGCTGGGAAACACAGGAAGAAAACAAACGATTATTGGTGAATCCCTTCCTCTGCCGATCACGCATGCGATCGATCCAAGGTTTACAGTCGTAGCAACCTCCCCAGCCATTACACCACAGGCAGAACTGGATAAATCCTGTGTTTTTAACAGCAAGAAAGCCCAGAGGGTTCCAGTCTCTGCTCAGCAACACACTGTAGTGGGGCCTCCACGTTCTGAACCTCTGTTTCAGAAAGGCACCAAGTACAGCTCTGCAATCCCCTGCTCTGCACTCGTGGGCTGAGAGAGCAGCAGCACCCCAGCACATGCAGGATTCCCAGGGGCTAGCTCAGATGAGGATTGAAAATGGGTGGCACAGCGAGTCCAGGGGGTTCTCTTTGTGCCCAAGGAGAGTCCAAGATGCTGACCAGAAAAGGCAACCCCATGCCAGGTGCCACAGCACCCACACTGCCACCCAGCTGCTGGTCCTGTCAGCCAGCACGGCTGCCAACGGGAGGATGGATGAGCTGCCAGATGATGTGTTGTGATTTGAGGATTGAAAGCCAGACAAGTTAAAGAAGGGGTTAATAGTCACTCACTGCAAACATCAGGGTCAAACTCTTTTCTTTAAGCCAACTGCTAAATAAATGTGAAATTAATTAAATACAGTTGCCAATGTAAATTTAGACCAAATGTAGTCACAAAGATGCTCAGAGGGC
>VYZU01013261.1:0-26634 GCA_013401355.1 Ceyx cyanopectus
TATTTATATGAAAATGAGAATTACTGTTGAACAGCTGTGAGGTGATCACTAGAGACTAAACTTTGGCAAGAAAGATCCTCTAAGCCTGGAAGCATCCTTAGATTTTGTTCTCAAGAGAACACTCATTCTGTGCCCTTTTCTCATGGGACATCAGAAAGAGGGAATCTAGTTTTTCAAATAAAATAAGAATAGAGGTGTAAATTTCCTCTTCTTTTTGGAGGGGAAATATATTAGTATTTAATAGTTTATATCAGAAATCCATACTTTTGAATATGATAAATTTCTAAATCAAATGGAAGCTTGAAAATCAGAATGAGAAGGTTAGAATGATAAACCAGACAGCATTAAGCTTTTTTTTTTGAAATTAGTTAAATTAGTGAATTTTTTTTGAAAAACTAGATTCCCNAGTACAAAGAAGATGTGGATCTGTTCACACAGGTCCAGAAGAAGGACATGAAAATGATCAGAGGACTGGAACATCTCACCTGTGGAGGAAGGCACAGAAAGATGGAGTTAGCATTGCCTATGGACAACTGTAGATGGTTAATTCTTTCATGTGGGAATTTGATATAGTCTCTGAATTCTGAGTCTCCCATTATTATAGCTCTTTTTTTTTTTGTGTGTGTGTGTTTCATAGTGAATTCACCATGATTCAAACATCATTCTCTTTGAGGTCCCAGTCCAGAAACGTGGGAGAATCCCTGTGCAAGAACAAGACAATTGCTATGTACATGTAGTACACAAGATGAACCATAAACC
This sequence comes from Ceyx cyanopectus, assembly GCA_013401355.1. Classification (NCBI taxonomy): domain Eukaryota; kingdom Metazoa; phylum Chordata; class Aves; order Coraciiformes; family Alcedinidae; genus Ceyx; species Ceyx cyanopectus. Next base: position 760 of record VYZU01013261.1, read on the forward strand.
TTCAGAGTTAAAAAATATGAGCAGCTGTAGCCTGAGCCTCCTCCTTTGGAATAATTTTGTTCTCTGGAATTGCTGTAGCTGAAACTGTAGTGGACTATTTATTAATTAAAGGAGGAGGAGATGCTTACAAGCTGTTTGCACATGTTCTTATAGGGAGGAAAGTTGGTTCATTCTGGGTTCTCTGTTTAGCTTGTGTGCTCTCAGGCTGACAAAGTGTCACTGTCTTGACCTGTTGGGAGCACACTGACCCTTTGCTTTCCTTACATGCAAAGTAAATTAATAGTGAAAACTTATATTTTGTATTTTCAAATCATAGATGCAATATCTAAGTAGTTGCCAAAAAGAACATACAAATTACTCTGAATATCTAATTATCACTTTCTGGCAAGATAGCTGAGAATGGTAATACAGAAATCCCAGTATAGTGGATAATCTAGTACCAATTAGCTCTTTGAAATCTTCTTACATCTTCAAAGAGCAGTAAATTAACTAATCCAACTACATCTCATGGGTACAGTATTCTTATGGGAACTAATTACTGGTGGCCTAAGGGTACCTCCTCACAGCATGTATTCTTTCCTAAAACTTACTTCAACTAAGTAGTTATATCTATCTGGTTGTATCTATTAAGGAGTGTGAATGACTTCAGAAACCCCTTTCTTACCTATTTTCCCAACAAGGTAATCCCAGTTATATTGATGGCTTTCTACTCTGTGTTAATTTCATTTGTTAGAATCCTGAGCAACTAAATATATAGTTTGAGATTATTTTTAATTTTTTTTCCAATTTCTCAGTCATTTTATATGCATAAAGACAAATGAAGAGAAACAGTCAAGACTCTTTTTAAACACAACATTAGAACCAAAATGAGCATCATCAAGTGGTGGCAAATCAATTAAGTGCTTGTTTTTCAGTTCAGTTATAGTCTGTGCTTAGAAATTTCCATCTCTGGTTTACATTTTTGTTGAAATTGAGAGAAAGGAGTGTATAGGCAGCCATCCTTAATGATGATGTTTCTTATCCTCTAGGCATTTTTATTCTTAAATGTATTTCAGAGAAAATGAAAGTGAGAAATGTTTCTCTTGGATTCCTTGAGCCTGTCTGCTGCTTCATGGTGGCAGACTGCTTTGCTTTCACAAAATCATTAATCTGATTATTTATCCCATGAATTCATTATATCTGAGAGCTTATGAGCAAACCTGAGATGCTGATAAACGTTGATTCTTTACTGAAGTTGGATATGAGTGTCTTCAATAAAAGTTTTCCCTTTTAGGCACAGTAGCTAGAGATTGTAGAGGTGCTGCAAATGGCCTTGTGTTTAAAGGTTCTATTGACTTCTTTCCAAGAACTGAGTATCTGGAACATCTGCTAGACATTCCAAAGTGATTCAGATGTGGTCTCTAAAGAAGATTGGTAGTAAATGTGATCAGCTCCTACAATAACAACTGAACATCAGTGCCAGCATTAATGAGACAAACAGAAGGTGTTAAAATGAGCTAGAAAGCTTGTCAGGACTATTAGTGTGTCTGCTAAATGCACAGTCTTAATACACAAGTTTTTCCTTTGCTCATGCAGTTAACCCAGTAGGTTTTATAATGCCTGTCTTGTCAGTGAAAGATAAGGACTTCATTAGAATAGAGCTGCTGTTAGTGAATATATCTGCTATTTCTTTATTGCTTAACAGTTCTGATTTCTTCTGATTTTCAGTCCCATAACAAGAAGTAAAAATGAAGGAGGATTGCTATGCAGCTGCTACAGAAATTTTGTCTGCAGTGGCATGTTTGTTTTCCATTGGAGTGTTTGCTTAAATTGCATTTCATCCCTCATTTATATTTCTCATCTACATGATACCATCGTGCACGCTGATGCAATTTCTCTTGCTGTCATCCACATGATTCTTTCTGATTGGATTTGACACTGTATTAAGGTAGACCACATTCTTGTTAGCAGTAATAAGCATCAAGGTGGTTGAGTGCTGCTTTGAATGAAGACAAATGGANTCAGAATGAGAAGGTTAGAATGATAAACCAGACAGCATTAAGCTTTTTTTTTGAAATTAGTTAAATTAGTGAATTTTTTTTGAAATCTAGTGCTTTAAATAGATCATGATAAAAACCTTTCATTAATGAGTATATTCTGAAGTGGCAATATTCTGTAATTGCCTTTAAGACATGTAAATAATTACATGTCTTAAACTTGTGCCAGTTACGAGATGGTATTTAATCAGTCCCCAGGTATGAGCTCTGTGCCACCAGCCAGCAGAGCTGTCATCATAACATGAGCAGCAAAGCAGTAATTTAGAAAATATAAATTAAAATGATGTGGATAGTGGTGTATGAAGAGAAGAATTTAAATCCCAAGTGGAGGAAACAGGANAGGGAAATAGAATGACTATACACACTGTGAAGCAAAAAGGCTGTCTTAATGGACTCAAATAATCTCACGAGGATAAAATGACTTCACTAAGGACTGGCAAGATGGACCTGACTGATTCAACCAACAGCTTGCTTAAGGTATGATATTATTACCATGACACTAAGATCTACAGGGTAAAGGGTTCCCTGAGTCTGATAGCTCTGGTAACTCTCATGCCTATAAAACCTAATTTTCTTCTGGGTAGATACTTAGAATAATTTATTTCACTAACACATGCTTATTCCAGAGAATATATTTGGGCATAACATTTGTTCCTTAAGTACTTTGAAATAAAAAAAAACCCCAGAGCTACCAGAACTGTGCTGAGGCTTTTAATACCATTCACTACGACCTTTCCTTATGCAAACTATGGAAACTTTAATGCCAGGAAAAGGAAAATTACTTAAGTGGGTGCACAGTAGCTGAAAGGTCCTATTTGAAACAGTTTTCATTGGTTCATTCTCCAAGGAGCATGATGCTGAAGTGAAGGCTATTTGATCTAGACCTGGGTTTACTTTGTGGGGCACACTGAGTCAGGAGAAGAAAGAATGAAGTGAAAGCACCTGGAGCTCAATCAACTTGACAGAGGGGTGGATTTGGTCTGAACACTGTAATACAGACCTCAGCAATAAGTGTAAAAGCCCTACTTGTGAAAAAAGAAATCAAATGTGCAATACATGTAGTCTCCCCACCCATGCATCATCAAAGTAAAAAAGGTTTGGAGTTTATAAATCACAGACTGAATATGATGTTACAGTGTGAGGCTGTTGCAAGAAATAAGCTTTCATCCATAAAGCACAGGAAGTAATTTTCCTCTCAGTCCAGTCCAGGTGAGGTTTCAGCTGNATAAAGACAAATGAAGAGAAACAGTCAAGACTCTTTTTAAACACAACATTAGAACCAAAATGAGCATCATCAAGTGGTGGCAAATCAATTAAGTGCTTGTTTTTCAGTTCAGTTANGAAGACTGCTACTAATACTTTGTTTTGTAGTGTTTAAGAGCCTAGAAATTGTCAGTAAGATTGTAAAGTTGTCCAAATTCTCCCAAAGGGCAGCTGAGGTAAACTGTCACCAGAGCAGTAACATGAGCACACATACAAACCCCTTGTCTTTAATTTGCTGCCTAATATATGCTAATTCAGAGTCAAATTTTCAGGTAAAAACCCCCTTGATTTTCAGAACATTTTCTCACTCATTGACATGTCCATACAATACTATTTATTTTTAATTAACAATAACATTTTGGGTGTCTAACATTGCACCTGTAGTCACCACAGCTTCAAAAAAATGCCAACAAAAAAAAAAAAATGCCAACAAAGAACTATGGAAAACCCATCTGCAGGAATTTCTGAGCTGCTGGTGTAAGAACAATTAGAAAAGCTCAGATGAGCAGCTCTGTGTTGTTTCTGGCCTTCTGTGTATGGAGCACTGACTTAATATATTTATATGAAAATGAGAATTACTGTTNTGATTTTCAGTCCCATAACAAGAAGTAAAAATGAAGGAGGATTGCTATGCAGCTGCTACAGAAATTTTGTCTGCAGTGGCATGTTTGTTTTCCATTGGAGTGTTTGCTTAAATTGCATTTCATCCCTCATTTATATTTCTCATCTACATGATACCATCGTGCACGCTGATGCAATTTCTCTTGCTGTCATCCACATGATTCTTTCTGATTGGATTTGACACTGTATTAAGGTAGACCACATTCTTGTTAGCAGTAATAAGCATCAAGGTGGTTGAGTGCTGCTTTGAATGAAGACAAATGGAGGGAAATAGAATGACTATACACACTGTGAAGCAAAAAGGCTGTCTTAATGGACTCAAATAATCTCACGAGGATAAAATGACTTCACTAAGGACTGGCAAGATGGACCTGACTGATTCAACCAACAGCTTGCTTAAGGTATGATATTATTACCATGACACTAAGATCTACAGGGTAAAGGGTTCCCTGAGTCTGATAGCTCTGGTAACTCTCATGCCTATAAAACCTAATTTTCTTCTGGGTAGATACTTAGAATAATTTATTTCACTAACACATGCTTATTCCAGAGAATATATTTGGGCATAACATTTGTTCCTTAAGTACTTTGAAATAAAAAAAAACCCCAGAGCTACCAGAACTGTGCTGAGGCTTTTAATACCATTCACTACGACCTTTCCTTATGCAAACTATGGAAACTTTAATGCCAGGAAAAGGAAAATTACTTAAGTGGGTGCACAGTAGCTGAAAGGTCCTATTTGAAACAGTTTTCATTGGTTCATTCTCCAAGGAGCATGATGCTGAAGTGAAGGCTATTTGATCTAGACCTGGGTTTACTTTGTGGGGCACACTGAGTCAGGAGAAGAAAGAATGAAGTGAAAGCACCTGGAGCTCAATCAACTTGACAGAGGGGTGGATTTGGTCTGAACACTGTAATACAGACCTCAGCAATAAGTGTAAAAGCCCTACTTGTGAAAAAAGAAATCAAATGTGCAATACATGTAGTCTCCCCACCCATGCATCATCAAAGTAAAAAAGGTTTGGAGTTTATAAATCACAGACTGAATATGATGTTACAGTGTGAGGCTGTTGCAAGAAATAAGCTTTCATCCATAAAGCACAGGAAGTAATTTTCCTCTCAGTCCAGTCCAGGTGAGGTTTCAGCTGGCAAATTCTGGGACCATGCTATTTTTCAAAAAGAGATGAGGCTTAATTAGAGATTCCAGAAGAGAACAATAAGAACTGTAACAAGATTAGGAACACTTCCTATGAGGAAATGCTGAAGTGATTTCATTTCAGCTGTTTTACCCAGAGAATAAATACCAGAGAATAAATACCAGAGACCATAACTATGGATGGTGCTTTGCTGTTAACAATTTGAAATTATTTTGAAATATTCTCCTTAGTCTACTCTCAAATCCCTAAATAAAACAGGCAAAGTGAGGGGCTGCCAGATGATTCTCCTGTGGTGCATAGTATTCCTTTGTGTGCTGAATACTTCTGAAATGCTGACCTACTATTTTGGAACTTTAATTTTCAGCAGCCTTTTTTATTTTTTTTCTCCAAAATCTTAGGCCAATAATGAGCAAGCAGTGGAGTAAATAAAAAAGTCCTGACCAGCCCAAAAGTGCAGTTAATGGCCTGTTTGCTAGGGATGATTTTACATTTCCCAGCATGTGTCCATTTTGAAAGTTAGTGAGGGGGATTTGGCTTCTGCAGAATGAGCACTGAACAGCCTTTTGCTGGAGGCAATCACTATTATTATGCCCCTGACTCGACATCATTTGAAGACATTGAAAGATTAGTATTGATTTTTGAGCAGCATTTGTAAAGGGCCTGCACCTGATAGCAACTGGACCATATCATTAGGCTATCTAAAGGAGTTTTCATCAAATCTCTTTCTAAAGGTAATGCTAATAGAGGATGTATAAGAGGGGTTGGTATTTTAAAGAAAGGACTTCAAGAAAACAGCTGCTAAAAGACTGCCATTAAGGATTGCAGGCTAATATTTGATTTATGAAGGCAATGTAATAGCAGTTTCCTAACTAATTGATCTGATTGCTCTCAAAGATATGGATTCTTAAAATTCACAGGAATCATTGAATAGGAAAAACCTATTTCTTAGCTCCAAACAAAGAGGACCCTCATTAAAAATAGTGCAACAGCAGCTTGTCCACATCCATTGCACCTATAGCAGCAGATAACACCAGCATGTCAGAGTGCCATGCTCATGGACTGACTCACCCACCCTTCCCCTCACCCACCCTTCCCCTCTGACATGTTGCTCCTGTTGTATCTGTGTTTTAAATATTCCCAGCACAGCTGTGAAGCTTCCTAGCTCTGATAGTGCTGGGAACTCAGGGCCATGAGCAGAGTGTGGTACCCACTCTATAAGCAATGCTGTGCATGTGACTCCCATCATGTCATGTGAGAAACTTTGTTTTGCATCAGGCTCTTGACCACCATTTTAGCTATTAAATTTACCCAAATACCAGTAAGGTATCGTTACTGACAAAATGTTTGAGTAACTTCTCCAGATTTGTGAAATTTGTTAGAAAGTGAGATGAACTTGAGACAGAAAACAAAGAAACAAAAAAATCCCACCAACCTCAAAACCCAAAACATTCTTTATGAGTCTGTAAATGCCCTTCCAAAGGGGAGTTTTCCCATAGGTTTGGCTGAAAAAGTCAAAAAGCTTTTGAAAAACACAAAATTTTCATGCATTTTTCTTGTAAAGAAAGGATAATGTAGTGCAGAAGCAGCTTATTTAAACTATGCATAGAAATATGCATGTATGCCAACTGAGTTGTTTTTATCCTGATTTAATTTGAATTAACTTGATGGGTCTTTTGACACAAACTGTACTGACTAATTGTTGCTTATTTGGGTGCTCCATATCACTGAGCATTGCAATCAAAACCTCAGCCAGATGATAATATTTTTGGTTACCCACAGCCTTAGGTTTGAGGAAAAGTCAATCAGCAAAATGATTCTTCTTATCTGTCAAGGTATTGATCACATCACTATGTAATACCAGGCAGAAAAGCAAAATGGTTTTGATTCCCTTTTAACTTACCCAGGGATTCAGTAGCTCTTTACAGTCTTGGTTTGATACCATCACAAAACATGGCAATGATGTGAAATGAGACCAGAAGTCTTTACACATAGTCAATATCATCACAGTGAAGAGTAAAAGTATTTTTATCTTCATAGGAACTTATATGATATATATTCTATAAAAGTATCTTTTGTATGTTTGATACTGGCATATGTTTATGATGAGTTCTTGACTAAAGGGATAGTTTTTCCAAACATCATCTAAAAGCAGATAAATGAGCACCTATGTGCAGGAGACTTAAGCCTACTGGAAGTTTCTTCAGATTTACTTTAAAACTTTTGTGTACCTGTAAGGTACATTAAGCTTTATATTTACTGCACAAGCCATGTTTTTCAAGTCAATAATGTTTTCATTAAATGATATACAGAAAATTAAGGTTGTTTGTTTGTTTGTTTTTCCTTTTTGTGTATTTTTTTCAGGTGTTCTGAAAGCATGTAACAAGGAGAGAATTTGTATTTATTTTCAAGAGGGATACAGCTTAAAACTACATTAACCTCTCCCTAGGAGTTTGAAATGTGTCCTTATGTTTCCCATATAACTGGAGCTCATTAAAGGTAAACCTGCTTTTTAGCAATCCAGACTGGAACTGAGGTAACAAGGGAGAAAACACAGTTTGCACCTGTGTTAAATAAAGAATTACCATGGTCTGGAGTTCTCTGCTGCTCAGGAATGTTTTAATTTACAATCCCCACTTGCCTGTCTGGTAGCCAAATACTCTGAGCAAGAATTATCATTCCAGTTGGTTCCCTGGCATATCCTCAGCCTAAGACAATTCACAGCTAAGAAGAACTAAGGGGAAGAAAGCCCAGGCTAGACCACAACTATTAATTTTCTGCTTTTCTATGTGTAGGACCAGTTCTCTTACTTTGTTGTGCATGTTACATAGAAACATTCTAAAACTGTGAACATAGAAGACTCCTTGCCATGGTCCTTAGAGGTGGTGAACTCTGTGGAAAAGCAGACCTGTGGACACTAATAGTACTGTGTGCTTTTCCTCCCTTTTGAGTAATAAAGCTTGTGTTTCTCGTTTACACAGCTTAATGAGTATCATGTCAAAAAGATGAATCTAACCTGACAGATGAAGATAATAGGGGAAAGATTCTGGAAATATAATTACAGGGGTGATGAGCTCCAGCAGCAATTAATTCAGGTATGAGTTTACTGAAGAAAGCTCCCAGGCTTAACCACAAAACCCTGAATATGGTTTAGTTTTCAATCAAAGCTTTCAGAGGATGAGATTATATGAAAGAGAAGCTACCACATCCACCACAAAGCTGTTTAATGTGACTTAAGTTTCAGTGGAAAAGTTTTCAGTGTAAGAACTTCAAATAGTGTTTCAAAACTAATGACTTACCTCTAGTTACCTTACAGAGATGTTTCAATATTTGTATGCCTGCTGTCAGAAGTCCCACAGCTACTCAGGTTTTGCACAACTGTGAAGCACTTTCTACCAGAGGAATACTTAGGTAAAGAAAACAAATAACCTATTTTCTTCCCTTTAAAAAGGTTTCTTGCCTTAGGTTGCATACATCCAGCTCCTCAGAGACTCATCTGCAGATTGGCACTCACTGATGGGAAGCACTTGCATGAGAGTGGAGAAAACTGATGTCTGAACACCATGGAGAGGGCCTCGGAGAACATGGTTGATGGGTCTGAAGGAGGAGAAGGCAAGTTCATATTTTGTGGGGGTTTTATGTTGTTTTGGATTTTGTTGGTTTGGTTTGGTTTTTTAAACTACATTTCACTTAGACACGCAGACTCAAAGGTTACTTTACAAGCTTCAAAGGAGTCTCCACCTTCCACAAAATGGCGGGAGACATGATGAACCCACAGGCTACTGGCCCGGCCGTCGCTGAGGGAAACTGAGGGCCGAGGGTTGGCGCTCACGCCTCAGCCCTGCTGGCGGGAAACCGTCGGCGGGAAACCACCGGCGGCTACGTTCGAGGTTTTCACCAAGTACAGAGAATTCTGCAGCCTTTTCACACCAGTGTCAGGCTTGGTTTTCTCTCAGATGTGGCTCATCAGACCGCCCTGCTGGCCCAGAGTGGTGCTGAGCACCACTCAGTGCTGGGGCACACACAGTCCCTTCATTGCAAGTGGCTGCTCAGGCACCCAGCTGGATAGGCCAAGGCCACTGGGCTGCTTAGCCTACAATGAACACTTTCTACCAGTTTCAACCCAGAATCCCTCTTTGGTAGAGGTGGGGGATTTGCTCAAAAAAGCCACCCAAATAAGTGTCCTTATTGCCACCTGTTAAGACAGGGCTTTATTGTAAATATTTCCCCAGCTGGACTTGGTCATCTTTCTCTGCCTTAGTATTCCTTTCTTGTCATGTATTTGCAGTCCTGAGCTTCAGCCCTTCCTGCCTTTTGCCTCGTTTGGATGTGTGAGATTTAAGCTCTGTATTCTTCCACTGTGTTTAAAAAGGGCTGAATGCATTCTGGCTGCTGCTACCTATGGCATGCAAATGTTCCAGTGTTGCAAGAGCAAGAAAGCCCTGAAGTACTCTGGTTTTTGCTTCCTCTGAGTTAGGTTTCTCATTAGAGTTAAATGTATCATTTCATACATCATCACGACCGTGTTCCACTTGGGTAACATGCATCCAAATTTGCTGTATATCTATATGAAGTATTTATTGTTGTGCATATTAAGAGGATATTAACTAACTCTGCTTGCATATGTTTCAGCTCTTAGTTAGCCTTCACATTTTCATTTTCATCATAGTTTTATAGTAGATAATTCTAACCTGCTCATTAAATTTAATGAGTAATCACACTGGCTAGCTGCTTTTTATGTGGTACACTTGTGCTTACAGTCATCAGAAAGATTATGCAAAATATGAGAAATGAATGCATGCAGGCAAAACTCCATAATGTCTTGAAATAATCAAGAATCATGTAATCAAGAAATTTTTCAGGTATCATCAGTTGATGTGTACTAGACTTTTTAGTTTGTTGATTGTTGTTTGCCTTTTATCTTTTATATATTGCTTTCTCTGGGAAAATTATCATGAAATGTGAGTGTAGTTCAAATGTGCCACATCAAGTGGTTCCTCACATTATGGCCTTATTTTGAGGTTAATGTATTTAGAAAAGAAAATAGACTAACTTCAGTGTGTAGTGGGAAGCTCTTCTCAATGTGAACTGATCTCCCTACTGTTTTCATCTGACTTTTGTTGCAGAGGCAGTTCTCAGGAGGACTGCAGTGCTGTCTGACCAATATGCTTTTGTGTTTCTGTACACAGAAAGTGATCAGCCCTTGTCATTGCCTATTCCTACTCTGGATAGCCCAGCAGCTTTATGGTTTTTGTCTGGCAGCACTTTAGTGTGGCTGTATATTTATTTCCCACCCTCCCTAATCATCCTTTCTCCTGCCTTCAAGTACCTGGCCTTAAAAGTTGAGGGTATCACCCCCCTTCTCAGGTATCCTGCACTTTTCAGTGCCACAATAAACCCCATGTGCACTATGAGAAGAGTGTTCCTGCAGAGGAACACTTCAAGTTCAGTTGTTCAGAGAACAACTTCAGGGTTGTGTGTTTAAGACAGGAGAGTGCTTGGGAAGGGAGGGGAGGGAGAGCAAAGGACAGAGATGTCCAAAGGACAGGAGGGAGCCAAATTCTGCCCCATCACATCCTTTTCCCATATTTTTCTCCATTACTTCCTTATTTTCCTTATATTCTTATCCTTTCTATTGTACACTGAGAATTATTTCTGCTTAGTTTTGTTGTGCCTTTCTTTTATATAGGTGCCTTTATTAATCTATTAGTATTGTACCCCAGCACACAGGGAAACAAACTCAGTGTGAATACTGGTGGACTTCCTCCTACCAGTCAAAATATTTTTTCAGATGGTTTGAAGAACACTTGATTACAATGAAAAAAAAACCAGTGAAAAGGTGGGCAGGTGAAATATACTTTGTTCTGTTCATAAATGTTTGTTCTGTGGACATTTTTTACAAATCAAAATTCCATTTTTGGCCCTTTCTGACTGTAAACAGCTTTATTCTTAATATCTTTGCATTGAGCAAGTCTGCAGGCCTAGAGCAAAGCAGATATTTTTAAAATCCTTCTGAGGAATAACAAAGGAATAAGTCATCCCTGTACATCCAAATCAGAAAGTTACTGAATAGGGAATGTTCTGAAGATTATATATTTAAGCATTCTCCAGAGCCTGAGCCTTCACATTGTGCTGTGTTATCTCGAGAGCCAATTTGATCAAGAGGACCACAAAGCAGAACTGCTCTCTCACCTGAGCTGCTATTGAGATGATATTCTAATAAAAAAGGCATAAGCTCTAGAGACTGAGTAGAATATAAAACCTTACCCATTTTATTTTTGTTATTATTTGACAGAAGGAAGATTTTATGTCAATAAAAATAACTTCATTTTAAATCTCTCAGTTTCTCAATCATTTACCATACTTTATGTGCTCTAATAATGAGCAGTGGCTGCTTTAGTAGTCATTCAGGTCAGTTATAACACCCTAGCTGACTTCACTGGGCTTTGTGTTGCTGCCCTACCTGATGTGCTCTGGCTATTTTCAAGCTCCCTGGCTATGGATATATGGATATTTTTTTTTTTGGTGACCTGAGTGGGAGGCTTCTGTGTTCATTCCTGAGCATTAGGAGGTCCTTGGGACTCTGGACAGCTTTGCTGTCCCAGACCTGTGGAAATGGAAAGATTCTTCTTATTACCTCTTCCATCCTTACTATAGGGAAAATAAAGCAGAAGATCCAGTTTAGAGAATTTTCAAGGTAGAGAATAATTAATTTGCTTTTCTTCTTGTAAATAATTTTACTGACTACTGTTTAAGTCATAAAGCAAAGGCCAAAACACAAAATTAGAAGATGGCTTTGCAAGTGTTAAGAAACTCTGACAGGTACTTAGATCCAATCTTTAACACACTTAGGAGAAGCNTCTAACCTGCTCATTAAATTTAATGAGTAATCACACTGGCTAGCTGCTTTTTATGTGGTACACTTGTGCTTACAGTCATCAGAAAGATTATGCAAAATATGAGAAATGAATGCATGCAGGCAAAACTCCATAATGTCTTGAAATAATCAAGAATCATGTAATCAAGAAATTTTTCAGGTATCATCAGTTGATGTGTACTAGACTTTTTAGTTTGTTGATTGTTGTTTGCCTTTTATCTTTTATATATTGCTTTCTCTGGGAAAATTATCATGAAATGTGAGTGTAGTTCAAATGTGGTTCCTCAAGTGGTTCCTCACATTATGGCCTTATTTTGAGGTTAATGTATTTAGAAAAGAAAATAGACTAACTTCAGTGTGTAGTGGGAAGCTCTTCTCAATGTGAACTGATCTCCCTACTGTTTTCATCTGACTTTTGTTGCAGAGGCAGTTCTCAGGAGGACTGCAGTGCTGTCTGACCAATATGCTTTTGTGTTTCTGTACACAGAAAGTGATCAGCCCTTGTCATTGCCTATTCCTACTCTGGATAGCCCAGCAGCTTTATGGTTTTTGTCTGGCAGCACTTTAGTGTGGCTGTATATTTATTTCCCACCCTCCCTAATCATCCTTTCTCCTGCCTTCAAGTACCTGGCCTTAAAAGTTGAGGGTATCACCCCCCTTCTCAGGTATCCTGCACTTTTCAGTGCCACAATAAACCCCATGTGCACTATGAGAAGAGTGTTCCTGCAGAGGAACACTTCAAGTTCAGTTGTTCAGAGAACAACTTCAGGGTTGTGTGTTTAAGACAGGAGAGTGCTTGGGAAGGGAGGGGAGGGAGAGCAAAGGACAGAGATGTCCAAAGGACAGGAGGGAGCCAAATTCTGCCCCATCACATCCTTTTCCCATATTTTTCTCCATTACTTCCTTATTTTCCTTATATTCTTATCCTTTCTATTGTACACTGAGAATTATTTCTGCTTAGTTTTGTTGTGCCTTTCTTTTATATAGGTGCCTTTATTAATCTATTAGTATTGTACCCCAGCACACAGGGAAACAAACTCAGTGTGAATACTGGTGGACTTCCTCCTACCAGTCAAAATATTTTTTCAGATGGTTTGAAGAACACTTGATTACAATGAAAAAAAAACCAGTGAAAAGGTGGGCAGGTGAAATATACTTTGTTCTGTTCATAAATGTTTGTTCTGTGGACATTTTTTACAAATCAAAATTCCATTTTTGGCCCTTTCTGACTGTAAACAGCTTTATTCTTAATATCTTTGCATTGAGCAAGTCTGCAGGCCTAGAGCAAAGCAGATATTNAAAATATGAGAAATGAATGCATGCAGGCAAAACTCCATAATGTCTTGAAATAATCAAGAATCATGTAATCAAGAAATTTTTCAGGTATCATCAGTTGATGTGTACTAGACTTTTTAGTTTGTTGATTGTTGTTTGCCTTTTATCTTTTATATATTGCTTTCTCTGGGAAAATTATCATGAAATGTGAGTGTAGTTCAAATGTGGTTCCTCAAGTGGTTCCTCACATTATGGCCTTATTTTGAGGTTAATGTATTTAGAAAAGAAAATAGACTAACTTCAGTGTGTAGTGGGAAGCTCTTCTCAATGTGAACTGATCTCCCTACTGTTTTCATCTGACTTTTGTTGCAGAGGCAGTTCTCAGGAGGACTGCAGTGCTGTCTGACCAATATGCTTTTGTGTTTCTGTACACAGAAAGTGATCAGCCCTTGTCATTGCCTATTCCTACTCTGGATAGCCCAGCAGCTTTATGGTTTTTGTCTGGCAGCACTTTAGTGTGGCTGTATATTTATTTCCCACCCTCCCTAATCATCCTTTCTCCTGCCTTCAAGTACCTGGCCTTAAAAGTTGAGGGTATCACCCCCCTTCTCAGGTATCCTGCACTTTTCAGTGCCACAATAAACCCCATGTGCACTATGAGAAGAGTGTTCCTGCAGAGGAACACTTCAAGTTCAGTTGTTCAGAGAACAACTTCAGGGTTGTGTGTTTAAGACAGGAGAGTGCTTGGGAAGGGAGGGGAGGGAGAGCAAAGGACAGAGATGTCCAAAGGACAGGAGGGAGCCAAATTCTGCCCCATCACATCCTTTTCCCATATTTTTCTCCATTACTTCCTTATTTTCCTTATATTCTTATCCTTTCTATTGTACACTGAGAATTATTTCTGCTTAGTTTTGTTGTGCCTTTCTTTTATATAGGTGCCTTTATTAATCTATTAGTATTGTACCCCAGCACACAGGGAAACAAACTCAGTGTGAATACTGGTGGACTTCCTCCTACCAGTCAAAATATTTTTTCAGATGGTTTGAAGAACACTTGATTACAATGAAAAAAAAACCAGTGAAAAGGTGGGCAGGTGAAATATACTTTGTTCTGTTCATAAATGTTTGTTCTGTGGACATTTTTTACAAATCAAAATTCCATTTTTGGCCCTTTCTGACTGTAAACAGCTTTATTCTTAATATCTTTGCATTGAGCAAGTCTGCAGGCCTAGAGCAAAGCAGATATTTTTAAAATCCTTCTGAGGAATAACAAAGGAATAAGTCATCCCTGTACATCCAAATCAGAAAGTTACTGAATAGGGAATGTTCTGAAGATTATATATTTAAGCATTCTCCAGAGCCTGAGCCTTCACATTGTGCTGTGTTATCTCGAGAGCCAATTTGATCAAGAGGACCACAAAGCAGAACTGCTCTCTCACCTGAGCTGCTATTGAGATGATATTCTAATAAAAAAGGCATAAGCTCTAGAGACTGAGTAGAATATAAAACCTTACCCATTTTATTTTTGTTATTATTTGACAGAAGGAAGATTTTATGTCAATAAAAATAACTTCATTTTAAATCTCTCAGTTTCTCAGTCATTTACCATACTTTATGTGCTCTAATAATGAGCAGTGGCTGCTTTAGTAGTCATTCAGGTCAGTTATAACACCCTAGCTGACTTCACTGGGCTTTGTGTTGCTGCCCTACCTGATGTGCTCTGGCTATTTTCAAGCTCCCTGGCTATGGATATATGGATATTTTTTTTTTTGGTGACCTGAGTGGGAGGCTTCTGTGTTCATTCCTGAGCATTAGGAGGTCCTTGGGACTCTGGACAGCTTTGCTGTCCCAGACCTGTGGAAATGGAAAGATTCTTCTTATTACCTCTTCCATCCTTACTATAGGGAAAATAAAGCAGAAGATCCAGTTTAGAGAATTTTCAAGGTAGAGAATAATTAATTTGCTTTTCTTCTTGTAAATAATTTTACTGACTACTGTTTAAGTCATAAAGCAAAGGCCAAAACACAAAATTAGAAGATGGCTTTGCAAGTGTTAAGAAACTCTGACAGGTACTTAGATCCAATCTTTAACACACTTAGGAGAAGCAATGATGATAAATGTTCCATCATCTGTTCTGCTCACTGTATCGTTTAGAAAGTGATTAATTTCCCATTTGCTTGTTATCTGTGGAGGGCTTATTGACACTGTTTGTGGCAGATGTTTTTTGGTTTAAAATGATGAAAGTGGTTTAGTGATGATACTTGCTGAGCCTTATGCTGCTCTGAAAACACCAGCCAAGGATGAGAAAAAGCAGTAAGTGAGTCGGGTGTGGGATGGCTGACAATCAGGAAATTGAAAACTACTGCTACCATTAGATTGTAATAGGACCCATCACCAGTTCTGGTTTCACTATCAGTTACCACTGAAATTTTGTGTTTCAGTACCTACTTGATCAGCTTCTAGGGTCATTTTCCTAACTTGTGGGATCCTATAAGGAGGAGCATGAGGCAGAAGCACTCAGACATTGTAGGTTGTAATAGAGTGGCTTGGGAAAGAATATTGGATTCCTGTACTGTGCTTGGTAGCAATATGTGCACTGCTGCAGTTACAAATCCATACAAACTAAATCTGAAATTACCAGCCTTGCTGAATACTGCCAGTGGCCAGGTAAGCATCTTTTATATTAACACTTCTCTTCCCAGGACCTGTAGTAAGACCACTTTCTTTTTTGAGTCTGGATGGTCTGGAAAGAGTCAAGTGACAGCAATGACTGTGGGTGAGTTTTTGCCATTGAAAAAAAAGAGAACGACTAATTCAGGTAGACAAGACTTGATTTTATTAATAAAATTTGTATTTTCCTCTTTGAGGTGACAGTTACAAACTTTGGTTCAAAAATAAAAGAAAATATGAACAGCAAGAAGTTGACTTTTGAAATCTCACTTTTACGTGTATAAACGTGCATAAGAAAACACCTGTTTGAAATGAGCCAGCAGAAACTAGTACTATTTAATTTAACAAGAAATAGAAACAAACATTTCTTTTCAAGTCATATATATATTATGAAAAATAATTACAAAAGGATTTGTGTTGTAAAGCTAAAATGTAATTTCTACTTCCAACTACTGAATAAAATGTTCAGAGGGAAGGCCAAACCAACTTTTTTTTTCTTTTTTTTTATGAATTTGAATAGCAAGTTGTACCAGTTTGGGTCCAAGACAGCTCTGTAGGAAGCAGTCCCCTAGTATGTTGCTTAGCAACTGTGTAGAATCACATGACCTAGACATATTGAATTCCTGGCCTTCAGGTGAAATAACAGGAAAAAAACCATTCATGTTAATGGGATGGGCAAATATTGTATAAAACCACTCTGCAACTTTTAGTATCCAGTTCAGGAAGCAAACATCCATCATTGCTTACATAAAAATCTAAGTAAACACTTCAAAAAATCATAAATAATTGTTTAGAATCCAGTTTTAATATTNATATATACAAAGGGATTTTATTATTAATCAGAAATGGAACTGGCTTCACTGGCAATTACAGATGTATTTTTTTGAGAATACATACACAGCATTGACAATGTAGTTTTGTAATTATAAAATAAGAGCCAGATGCAATTCAGAGACACATGCAAGTTTTGAAATGGACAGAGAAACCCCAGTATAGTACTGTACACAGAATAATTACAGTCTGTTAAACACTTCTTAACAAGTCTCTGTTGTAATGGAAGGAGCACCATTGTTGTTTTGGTTTTTTTTACAGCACCAAAGGAATCCAAAGGGGGGTGTTCCTAAAGTGAGCCCTATGTTGTCTGTCTGTGCCACAGCATCTTTGCAAAATAAGTTTAAGTCATGTGATTCTGGCCCTACAAGGGCAAACATTCCTTTCTAGGTAAGACATACACAGCAAGACACATTTTCTATGCCATCTTTATTAAAAACTTGCATGTGGCATGGAGTTGATAGCACCAAAGTGCAACATTTTTTGTTGATCTGGTTTTGTGTTAAACTTAACCAAGGAAACAGACAGGACCGACCTCAAATCCAAACTTCTGGTTCTGATCACCAAAGTCATTGATCATCACATCAACAATAGGCACCTGGTCGATTTTGGGTGTGTTAATTTCAAGCACTGTCTTGGCATAGCCCTTTCTTGACTGGTAAAAAGAAGAAGTAAAAACACAAACATGGTTAGACATCAGAAAAATAAGCATTTGCTATACATCTTCATAGGTAATCTCTGAAGTGTATAATTTATAAATTATTGTGTCCCTCATGCACCAGATACTACAAAAGTTATGTTTTCTTTGCATTTTACTTTAAAAATGTCTATTTTTTTTATTTAATTTTAAAAAATTGGCTCAGCTTTTAGGCTTACTAAAATAGGTCTACAAATGAAAAGTTGACATTTAATGTTTCTTAGAGAATTCTGAATTCACATCTATACTATTTAATAAATAACAGCAATATTCTCATAGCTGTGCACCTGTCTTCCTTGTGAAAAAAATCACTAATTCTGAAAGACAGAAGATTCACTTCTAAGAAGAAAGACTGTCACCATCTCATAAAATATTCCAGCAGCTGTTTGGACACAAAAGAAAACAGCAGTCTGACAGGACTGCCAAGTGATGCACTTAGAAACCAGGTTTGAAGGCACATCTTCCCTGAGAAAGGTTCTCTTCCTACTCTAAATATCATCCAGGCAAATCATCATGTTAGTTATCAGGACTGCACTTCACTCAGATGTCTTATGTCTTGCTGAGACCCCTTTCATCTGTGCCAGGGTCTTTGAGTTTACATGAGCATCCAAGTTGGTAGATCTGAGCATTCTCAGGTTAGTGATGGAGTTACACCCTAAATCACTTCCATCCATCTCTGGAGCTCTACACACTCACCCACTGTGGATACTAAAAGCAAATGAAATATACAGGACATACAGAAAGGTGGACATGAAGCAATCATGTTTTAGAATCTCATGACTGAGGGGAAGATATTCTGCTACTATTTGAGCCAGGTATGTATCCAGGTCTCTGATTATCACTGATTTCTCAGGAACTGCTTTCCAAATGCTCCAAAGTAATTAATTAATGAGGTTTCAAGTGCCACTTGCTCCTTTGCTGGCTTTGTTTCAAAGTGTTCAGAACAAACCATTCTGCTTCTGAAAAGAGTTGCTCTGCCTACACAGACCCTGCTGGAAAGGTGGTCAGAGTGCTGATGTACATTTGGACACCTCCAGGTATTTTAGCCAAGCTACAAGAGGTCTTTGAAAGGTACAGTCCACAAACTTCAACTGCCTTTGACTATCAAAAATAGAAAAGGAGTCACATAGCAAACTATGAATTAATTCACTATGTTTGGGTAAATACATATGAATTACTTAATATATGTCTTTATTGCATTCACTAAATAATCTGTGTATACCTTGATTGTGTGTATAAATATGTTTTGCTGATGGGCTGTCTAAGTTTCAGCACATTGATGCTGACAGCCTGTATCCATGCCAGGTTAGTTCTAGTACTATTGCTTGGCTTATGGTTGTTTGGGTGTTTTTTGTTTGCTTGTTTTCTGTTTNTAAACACTTCAAAAAATCATAAATAATTGTTTAGAATCCAGTTTTAATATTTAAACAGACCAAATAAGCACAATGGAAACAAGTTCAGAGGAGCTTTAAAAAATAAAAAGGGAACCTAAATGACCAATTTATTTCACAGAGATTTTTAACAGATCTCCTACACAGAAGTTAATTTATTGTTTGTTTTTTTTCTTATGTATTTTCCCCACTCCAAAAGATAAACTTATTTTAGGTATATACAGATATCTTATGAAATTATGGAATTAGAAAAGAAAATTAAAAGTCTGAGGTATAGCACCATGGAACACAGCACCTTTGAAGGTGCTACAATTTCAAGGTATTGAAATTAACCATCACAAAGTTGTATCAGCAGAAAAAAGTTGTTTGAATGTGCTGCTCTAGATCTTCCATTTTTGCCACCTTGTTTTGTTGGCAACTTCAAATAACAAAGCTCTTCAACAACAATATATACAAAGGGATTTTATTATTAATCAGAAATGGAACTGGCTTCACTGGCAATTACAGATGTATTTTTTTGAGAATACATACACAGCATTGACAATGTAGTTTTGTAATTATAAAATAAGAGCCAGATGCAATTCAGAGACACATGCAAGTTTTGAAATGGACAGAGAAACCCCAGTATAGTACTGTACACAGAATAATTACAGTCTGTTAAACACTTCTTAACAAGTCTCTGTTGTAATGGAAGGAGCACCATTGTTGTTTTGGTTTTTTTTACAGCACCAAAGGAATCCAAAGGGGGGTGTTCCTAAAGTGAGCCCTATGTTGTCTGTCTGTGCCACAGCATCTTTGCAAAATAAGTTTAAGTCATGTGATTCTGGCCCTACAAGGGCAAACATTCCTTTCTAGGTAAGACATACACAGCAAGACACATTTTCTATGCCATCTTTATTAAAAACTTGCATGTGGCATGGAGTTGATAGCACCAAAGTGCAACATTTTTTGTTGATCTGGTTTTGTGTTAAACTTAACCAAGGAAACAGACAGGACCGACCTCAAATCCAAACTTCTGGTTCTGATCACCAAAGTCATTGATCATCACATCAACAATAGGCACCTGGTCGATTTTGGGTGTGTTAATTTCAAGCACTGTCTTGGCATAGCCCTTTCTTGACTGGTAAAAAGAAGAAGTAAAAACACAAACATGGTTAGACATCAGAAAAATAAGCATTTGCTATACATCTTCATAGGTAATCTCTGAAGTGTATAATTTATAAATTATTGTGTCCCTCATGCACCAGATACTACAAAAGTTATGTTTTCTTTGCATTTTACTTTAAAAATGTCTATTTTTTTTATTTAATTTTAAAAAATTGGCTCAGCTTTTAGGCTTACTAAAATAGGTCTACAAATGAAAAGTTGACATTTAATGTTTCTTAGAGAATTCTGAATTCACATCTATACTATTTAATAAATAACAGCAATATTCTCATAGCTGTGCACCTGTCTTCCTTGTGAAAAAAATCACTAATTCTGAAAGACAGAAGATTCACTTCTAAGAAGAAAGACTGTCACCATCTCATAAAATATTCCAGCAGCTGTTTGGACACAAAAGAAAACAGCAGTCTGACAGGACTGCCAAGTGATGCACTTAGAAACCAGGTTTGAAGGCACATCTTCCCTGAGAAAGGTTCTCTTCCTACTCTAAATATCATCCAGGCAAATCATCATGTTAGTTATCAGGACTGCACTTCACTCAGATGTCTTATGTCTTGCTGAGACCCCTTTCATCTGTGCCAGGGTCTTTGAGTTTACATGAGCATCCAAGTTGGTAGATCTGAGCATTCTCAGGTTAGTGATGGAGTTACACCCTAAATCACTTCCATCCATCTCTGGAGCTCTACACACTCACCCACTGTGGATACTAAAAGCAAATGAAATATACAGGACATACAGAAAGGTGGACATGAAGCAATCATGTTTTAGAATCTCATGACTGAGGGGAAGATATTCTGCTACTATTTGAGCCAGGTATGTATCCAGGTCTCTGATTATCACTGATTTCTCAGGAACTGCTTTCCAAATGCTCCAAAGTAATTAATTAATGAGGTTTCAAGTGCCACTTGCTCCTTTGCTGGCTTTGTTTCAAAGTGTTCAGAACAAACCATTCTGCTTCTGAAAAGAGTTGCTCTGCCTACACAGACCCTGCTGGAAAGGTGGTCAGAGTGCTGATGTACATTTGGACACCTCCAGGTATTTTAGCCAAGCTACAAGAGGTCTTTGAAAGGTACAGTCCACAAACTTCAACTGCCTTTGACTATCAAAAATAGAAAAGGAGTCACATAGCAAACTATGAATTAATTCACTATGTTTGGGTAAATACATATGAATTACTTAATATATGTCTTTATTGCATTCACTAAATAATCTGTGTATACCTTGATTGTGTGTATAAATATGTTTTGCTGATGGGCTGTCTAAGTTTCAGCACATTGATGCTGACAGCCTGTATCCATGCCAGGTTAGTTCTAGTACTATTGCTTGGCTTATGGTTGTTTGGGTGTTTTTTGTTTGCTTGTTTTCTGTTTGTTTTTTTACATATAAGAAAATTCAATAATATTCTAGTGTATTGTAGTTAACTGCACTAAAAGGCAGTCCATTCAAAATAAAGTGCTTAGAAAGTTTTCCTCAGATGGCAGCTGTGAAAAATAAATTTGATTTCAACTGTAATTGACAGGTTGGTATTGTAAAGACTATTGTGAATGTCTACTTACTGCACAGCCATCCTGAAGAGCTTTGATGTAAGGATTATTGTCATAGGACATTTCTTCATCATTTGATCCTAAAAATCTTAGTGCTTTGTCATAGCTGTCAGATGATGAATCATGCCAAGCTACAGACTGATGACAATTGTAAGTGAAATTTTGTCTGGCAGAGGCACTCAGTAGCTTAAGGAATGTCATTTGAACCATATTAATGGAGTTGCCTTCAACATCCAAATAGGAAAGCTGGAAAAGAGAAGAAATGACATTATTTTTTATCTATTTGTTCTGTTAAAATGCAAAACAATATATTGTTGACAAAAAGCCCACATAACTGTCCTTAACAGTACCAACTTACAAGTTTGCCTCGCTTAAATTCACTGAACCAAGATCCTGGATTCTCCTTTGGCCATGATGAAATCCTAACCTGTGTTGTAAAACAGCAGAGATAGAAGTATTGAAAATGTGTGGTAACAGAAATTAACATTTTATGTTACCTGGGACAAAATTTCACATCAGAATAATTAAATTTTTTTTCCGAGGTCTCAGACTTTTTGCTCTCAAATAGTTTTGTTGTATAGAATGACTTCAAATTCATATGCATATATTCCCTATCTAAGCAAAAGAATGAAAATGCTGTTTGTTAACTCTATGTACCATTTTACTACTTCATTCTGATTTATGCAGATTTTAGTGTCATCAGAAGGACAGATCTATGACAGTGTGATAATATGATTATCCTGTTTAGTTCAACATTGCAACAGATCCTCTCTGGATCTGTCAATAGCCAACAGAAAACACAGATTGGTACTTACTCCTTCAGATTTCTTATCTGGGTAGATGCAAGTTTCCCCACCTGCTGTGAAATTGCAGTATACTTTGAAGGAGTCTCCAGAACAGCCCTGGTTAGGATCAATCCAATATTCCCCTAAAACAAGTAAGAAATTATTTCTCTTATAGAATGGAGATGATAATTTGAAGATCCAAGTTTTCCTGCTACCTGCTGGGCTGTTATTTTATCTGAATGATGAGAAACCAATCCTTTCTCTTCTGCCTTATGATTTGTTGCTGTTGTTTATGAAAGCTAACAATGGGATCAAAGTGTATTTTCATCTGTATCTTTTTGGTTTTGTCTAATTTTACTTCAAACCATGATTAAATTGCAGGATACAGATGAGGCTTTGGAGGAGCTGTGGAGACATCAGTCTCCAGGAGGAAAGACATGATGTGTGAAACATACATTCCAGGTCTCAACAACTTGGCCATTTCAGTATTTCAGCTAGCAAGATAATTTGTACCTGTGGTGACAGCACTCTGAAAAGCAGAGCAGAGGTAGCCTTGGGCAGAAATAAGCTATGACTTAAATCAAAGAGATAAATCTGGAGCATTTGCATACCTATCTACATAATAAATTGTTCACACAGGGCTTGGTGAGGTTGTAGTTTGTACAAGTACCTAAAGCTTCCATTGAGACAGAGACCTCAAGCAATGTTTTTTTTATACTACTGGGTTATGAAGCTGTAACTCTAGTCAAACTTCAGGCTGCTTTAGTTGCTAAAAACATTTTAAGGTGACATGGTGTGAAAGACAAAGCTTGCATGAGACTTTTCATAGTGTATGTATGGTATGAGTGAGAATTCAGACCCTACAATACTAGGATGAATGAAGGCTGGGCAAGAAAGCAAGTNCCAGTATTCATTTGAGGATATTCAACATAGCAGCCTGTGCAAAAAAAATCAGGTACATCAGCAAAATGCTGAGGTTGTGTTAAAACTAAAAGTCACAGAGAGAGAGAGAGAGAAAGAAAGAGCTGAAGTGTCCCTACCTTGGCCTTACCTTCGCAACATTCCCGTCAAAATCCTGGAACTCTTCCCCAGGTTTGCATCTGTTTCTCTAAGCTGGAGAGAAAAGAGTTCCATTAAAAGTAAAAGGCACATGTACTCCATACTGTACAAAGGGCAGATATTTACACTGGCACTTAAGTCCATCAACTGCAGCCCACAACAAACTCTGTGATGGCTGGGTTTCATTTAAGCCTTTCCAGAAGGGTAAACTCACTTAGAAAAAGATGAAAACAACAAAGAAAAATTAAATCAAGACAGTTCTTCAGAACACAGTGTCTTGTTCATACTACTCTGCATTTTATTAAGCTATTATTTAGTAGCATTAAGCAGTACAGGGAAACTTGCATTATCTATTTGCTGAATGATACCAAACTAAGAGTGGTCATGCAGCAGAACAAAATATTGTTTCTAAGGGTGAAAGAACAGTGAATTTTTTGAGACTCTCAATTAATATTAAATCTCATATAATATCAATGGTATTTTATGTTATTCTAGTAACTAAACTATACAGCTGCTAAAATAATCTTAATTTCTATTTAAAGCAGCTGTTAGCTATCTCAGCATGNCAGATAGGTGGATGAGCTCCCTGCCCACAGGCTGGGCTCATGGACCCCAAGGTCCAGCCCAGCACCCTCCGCTCTGTCCCTGGGAGAGGTGGAGCCAAACCACCACAACTATAAAGGTGCCCATTGGAGAAGCTTCAAGCTTTTTTTTTTCTCTGCTTTCAATGTAGGGTGTGAAAAGCTCTGTGTGAAGCCAGTGACTCCTTGTGGACATGAAGGCACCTGCTCCTTTGTCCTCCCTGCAACGAACACACCAGCTCGTTGAGTAATTCAGCTTGATTTTTTTTTTCTAGAGTATACAAAGAAAGAGTCTCCAGAACAGCCCTGGTTAGGATCAATCCAATATTCCCCTAAAACAAGTAAGAAATTATTTCTCTTATAGAATGGAGATGATAATTTGAAGATCCAAGTTTTCCTGCTACCTGCTGGGCTGTTATTTTATCTGAATGATGAGAAACCAATCCTTTCTCTTCTGCCTTATGATTTGTTGCTGTTGTTTATGAAAGCTAACAATGGGATCAAAGTGTATTTTCATCTGTATCTTTTTGGTTTTGTCTAATTTTACTTCAAACCATGATTAAATTGCAGGATACAGATGAGGCTTTGGAGGAGCTGTGGAGACATCAGTCTCCAGGAGGAAAGACATGATGTGTGAAACATACATTCCAGGTCTCAACAACTTGGCCATTTCAGTATTTCAGCTAGCAAGATAATTTGTACCTGTGGTGACAGCACTCTGAAAAGCAGAGCAGAGGTAGCCTTGGGCAGAAATAAGCTATGACTTAAATCAAAGAGATAAATCTGGAGCATTTGCATACCTATCTACATAATAAATTGTTCACACAGGGCTTGGTGAGGTTGTAGTTTGTACAAGTACCTAAAGCTTCCATTGAGACAGAGACCTCAAGCAATGTTTTTTTTATACTACTGGGTTATGAAGCTGTAACTCTAGTCAAACTTCAGGCTGCTTTAGTTGCTAAAAACATTTTAAGGTGACATGGTGTGAAAGACAAAGCTTGCATGAGACTTTTCATAGTGTATGTATGGTATGAGTGAGAATTCAGACCCTACAATACTAGGATGAATGAAGGCTGGGCAAGAAAGCAAGTGGCAGTCTCAAGGTCCATTAAAAATCAATGCTTTTAAAATCTACTATTCTAATTATAATGATGATTTCTGTGATGTGGCTAACAGCAGCAAACTGTTTTCTGACACTGCTGTTCTAATCCAGTTTCAAGCAAATAGTGGAGGTTTCAAAGAAAAATGACAAATCCTTTCATCAGTTCTGTCTTTTGAATACATGGCATAGCCAAATCATTTATGGTATTTTAAAATTCTATTGATTCAGGCTGTATTTATTGAAAACAGTCTTTCCTACCTGTAAGTCTTGTCCCTGGAGAACTTTGTATTTTACTGAATGCATTTTCTTTTATTTTAACCATAATAAGA
This sequence comes from Ceyx cyanopectus, assembly GCA_013401355.1. NCBI lineage: Eukaryota > Metazoa > Chordata > Aves > Coraciiformes > Alcedinidae > Ceyx > Ceyx cyanopectus. The sequence continues at coordinate 26,138 of VYZU01013261.1, forward strand.
TTACTTTTATATGAAGGAAGCTTCAAACAATAAACAAATGCTGGTAAATGAAGAAGGTGAATGTGTATAAAAGACATTCATGATTATGGAGGGTACTGAATTGTAAAATATGCTTTTCATATAGCAAATACACTGTTTAGCTACTCCTCAAGGCAATCATTGGCTTTCATCTATCTAGAGTGAAAGCAATAAAATATTATTAAACTGTCAAAAATCTATTTTTCCTCCCATTTAAAAACAGAAAAATATTTCTTTGAACTGGGAAAAGTATCCATTGCAATTGAAAAAATTATGAAAGTATGAAAACTCTGTGATGGCTGGGTTTCATTTAAGCCTTTCCAGAAGGGTAAACTCACTTAGAAAAAGATGAAAACAACAAAGAAAAATTAAATCAAGACAGTTCTTCAGAACACAGTGTCTTGTTCATACTACTCTGCATTTTATTAAGCTATTATTTAGTAGCATTAAGCAGTACAGGGAAACTTGCATTATCTATT
>VYZU01013262.1:6227-20293 GCA_013401355.1 Ceyx cyanopectus
ATATCCATTTGGTCAGTTTGAGCCAGCTGTCCCAGTCATGTCCCCTCCCAAGATCTTGTCCATCCCATCCCACTTTGGGAGGACTGTTGGAAACCAGCCTTGGTGCTTGTGTGGGCCCTGACCAGCAGCAGCCACAACACAGGTGTGTTACCAGCACCTTTCCAGCTCTCAGTGCAAAGCACAGTGCTGGGAGGGCTGCTATGGGGAAAATTAACTCCAGCTCAGTGAGTCCCAATTCAGGGATTAATAAAGATCTGAGTGCTTTTCAACAATTTTCCCATTTACAGGATTTTTACCACTTCTTGATGGTTAACATCTTTGAGTTTACGTTACTCCATATTAACTCCTAGCAAATCGATTCTGCACTTTCCTCCTATCCACACGTAACTTCTACACCTCTGTCTGTAGAAATATACCTTTGAATAGTTTCTTCTAGGACCACCTTACGATTAATTTATTGAATTTTCATTCATTAATTGCATTTATCTTCTTGTACACTTCTGCAAACTCATACAATTATAAGCTTCCACTAACATCAGGTATTTCTAATTATTGGGAATTGCTCAGTACCTTGCAGGATTGAGCTATTTCTGTTTCTGGACATGACTACACAGAGGTCACAACACTATTTCACACTGGCAGGGCTGTTTCCCCTGGTAGAATAGTTAATGCCACATATATTCATGACATAGCAAGAATCTTAAATAAAACGGGGGAGGGTGGTGTGTAATTTTTAAAAAGATATTAAAATTAAAAATAAAACGAAAGTTTTCAGATCCAGAATAAGATCTTTCGCTTGCAGAAGAACCTTATGTACAGGTGATTTCAAAGGTGAATTTGCTCTTTAAACGTACGCATACCACAGGAGGGCAGTATTTAGCCACGTGTTCTACTCATTCTTTCATTTTCTTTCCCGGCATAACGTTGTGGCAAAAGTCACAAAAACAGGGCAATATGAAGAACTTTTTTTGTTGTTGGGTTTTTTTTAAACACCATACATATTTTTCTGCAGATATGTTGATACGTGAAAGTAATCCATCTGAAATGAAATTGCAAGAATGTGCTGCTGCATGAAGGAAAGAGGTGAAGAACCTGAATGGGCAGAGAAAAATAATTTAGCTGTGATCTCAGCAGATATAGCAAGGCATACTAAAATAGAGCTACGGCACGTTTCTAGCCATAGCGAAGACTAATTTTCTCATTTAAACAAGCCAGTGACATAGAACACAGATTGTGACAGAAAGAAATTAACAAAGCAATTAAATCATAGTGATAACAGTGGAGTGAGTATTGTTTCTTTAACTTGGAGCCAGCTGTCATAGTCTAGTGCTCCATCTCAAGGTAAACTGCAACACTGGAATTATCTTATGAGTGGTTATATATAAATCTTTCTTAATTCCCTTCACAAATTCACCAATCTATTGGTGAGATTGGTGCAAACTGACACATTCTTTAAGAACAATTCAATATCTAGTCTATACTTCTGTAAAATGAATGAACAGTAAATATAACAAAAAAAACCAACCCTTCCACTTAGAATCTGAACTGTAACAAAGCTGCTGAGAATATATAAACTTTTTTTTTTTTTAATGAAAGCTAACAGAAAAAAAAAGTGTATGGTGAGAAAAGATTTAGAAGGGAATAGAAATTTCTGTTCATACAAGAAACTACAATGAAAATATATCCATGGAATACGGTTTATGGTTATTAAACAACAAATCCATACAAATCCCTAAGACTGAGGGTCTTNGCCAGGTGCCCACTGAACCGCTCTTTCACTTCTCCCTCTCCTCTCAGCTGGACCAGGGGGAAGAAAAATAAGATTAAATTTGTGGGCTAAGACAAAAGTACTTTAATGAAGAAGCAAAGCAAGTTCACAAATGGAAATGACTCTGAAGATTTCTTCTCTGCTTCCCACAAGCGGGCAATGTCTGGTCCTTTTTGGGAAGCAGAACTCCAAACATGTAGTGATTGCTCCAGACGACAAGACAATGCCCTCCCCTCTTCTCCTCTTCCTAGCTTTTATAGTACAGTTGACATCATATGGTATGGAATATCCATTTGGTCAGTTTGAGCCAGCTGTCCCAGTCATGTCCCCTCCCAAGATCTTGTCCATCCCATCCCACTTTGGGAGGACTGTTGGAAACCAGCCTTGGTGCTTGTGTGGGCCCTGACCAGCAGCAGCCACAACACAGGTGTGTTACCAGCACCTTTCCAGCTCTCAGTGCAAAGCACAGTGCTGGGAGGGCTGCTATGGGGAAAATTAACTCCAGCTCAGTGAGTCCCAATTCAGGGATTAATAAAGATCTGAGTGCTTTTCAACAATTTTCCCATTTACAGGATTTTTACCACTTCTTGATGGTTAACATCTTTGAGTTTACGTTACTCCATATTAACTCCTAGCAAATCGATTCTGCACTTTCCTCCTATCCACACGTAACTTCTACACCTCTGTCTGTAGAAATATACCTTTGAATAGTTTCTTCTAGGACCACCTTACGATTAATTTATTGAATTTTCATTCATTAATTGCATTTATCTTCTTGTACACTTCTGCAAACTCATACAATTATAAGCTTCCACTAACATCAGGTATTTCTAATTATTGGGAATTGCTCAGTACCTTGCAGGATTGAGCTATTTCTGTTTCTGGACATGACTACACAGAGGTCACAACACTATTTCACACTGGCAGGGCTGTTTCCCCTGGTAGAATAGTTAATGCCACATATATTCATGACATAGCAAGAATCTTAAATAAAACGGGGGAGGGTGGTGTGTAATTTTTAAAAAGATATTAAAATTAAAAATAAAACGAAAGTTTTCAGATCCAGAATAAGATCTTTCGCTTGCAGAAGAACCTTATGTACAGGTGATTTCAAAGGTGAATTTGCTCTTTAAACGTACGCATACCACAGGAGGGCAGTATTTAGCCACGTGTTCTACTCATTCTTTCATTTTCTTTCCCGGCATAACGTTGTGGCAAAAGTCACAAAAACAGGGCAATATGAAGAACTTTTTTTGTTGTTGGGTTTTTTTTAAACACCATACATATTTTTCTGCAGATATGTTGATACGTGAAAGTAATCCATCTGAAATGAAATTGCAAGAATGTGCTGCTGCATGAAGGAAAGAGGTGAAGAACCTGAATGGGCAGAGAAAAATAATTTAGCTGTGATCTCAGCAGATATAGCAAGGCATACTAAAATAGAGCTACGGCACGTTTCTAGCCATAGCGAAGACTAATTTTCTCATTTAAACAAGCCAGTGACATAGAACACAGATTGTGACAGAAAGAAATTAACAAAGCAATTAAATCATAGTGATAACAGTGGAGTGAGTATTGTTTCTTTAACTTGGAGCCAGCTGTCATAGTCTAGTGCTCCATCTCAAGGTAAACTGCAACACTGGAATTATCTTATGAGTGGTTATATATAAATCTTTCTTAATTCCCTTCACAAATTCACCAATCTATTGGTGAGATTGGTGCAAACTGACACATTCTTTAAGAACAATTCAATATCTAGTCTATACTTCTGTAAAATGAATGAACAGTAAATATAACAAAAAAAACCAACCCTTCCACTTAGAATCTGAACTGTAACAAAGCTGCTGAGAATATATAAACTTTTTTTTTTTTTAATGAAAGCTAACAGAAAAAAAAAGTGTATGGTGAGAAAAGACTTAGAAGGGAATAGTAATTTCTGTTCATACAAGAAACTACAATGATAATATATCCATGGAATACGGTTTATGGTTATTAAACAACAAATCCATACAAATACCTAAGACTGAGGGTCTTGACAGAGAAGACAGGTTATTTTTCACCAACTGTTGTCTAGGTGATTCCTTGCCATTATAAACTGCTGAGCTGAAAGCTGCTGTTGAAGGCAGGTGATCTATGGCTGCAGCTGGCAAGAAAAAAAAAAATACATTACACATTTCTGGGTCAAGATTCTCAGTCAATACAATAAGCTGACTGTCTACCTTACTAGAGTTATTGGGATCTGCTCAAAGTTAATGCCATGTTAAAACAAACCCACTTCTGATCTTATATCAGATTATTACTGTCTGACTCCCAGTTAAGGGACCGGGTAAAAGCTGATTCTGCAGCTAAACATCTATGTCAAATCCTTTAGCTTCTTTGCAGATGGACCTTAGCTCTTACATGAAGTTTACTCAAGAACCAGCTACAAATGTGACAGCCTAAGTTCCATTTCCTAAACCCCCATTCCAATTTGACAATTACTTTCCAAGCTTCTTTTAACTATGATACATTAAAATGAGAGGGTTTTTTTCAAGCCTAACATGCTTGCAATTAATGTAGCTTTTTATATATATAATTAATGTAGCTTTTCTATATATGTAACCTCTATCAAATAAAATTTTTTGAAATTAAATAAATAAATTAAAAAGTCAATCTGCTATTATGAAGACATTAATGATGGTTCTGGAAAGATACCACTATTCCAGATAACAACTATTTAACAAGCTTCTATCTCAAAGGGAGAATATAACAGCAAATTATGTGCCTCTATATCCTGTGTGAATCTTTGTAACAGTCACAAGACAATAAAGAGCTATTTTCATTATGAAGAAGCTCAGAGATCACTCTATCCTATATCATGCACCACCTTTCATTTTTGTCAAACTGATGGAAAAGTAAAAGTTTCAAAAATAATTTTTAATATAAAAAAAAGACCGAAGTCTTAGGTATTGATCATTAGATTGGGGTTTTTTTAATACTAAAGCCACTTTTCTCAGCAGAAGAAAAACTTAGAAGCCCATATAATGCCTGCAATAAAGAGGATTCTGATCCTACCATAAAACAGACTGGACCAGAAGACAAAGCTGAAATTACACTAGTTTCTGTAACATATGTTTCCTGTGACCAGACAAACAATAGCTGGAGGACTATAATACCTATGCTCAGCTATTTTTAAAATAATGGTTTTTAATCTTTTTGGCCTTCCTTGGTTATGAGCAAGCTGCAGAACACCTATTTTATCATTTGCTAAGCTTCTCTACATAATCCTTGTGGGAGGTGGTGAACAGCAAGAAGCCTTCAAAGTATGATTGCTTACTTTATTTGTAATGTATCTCCTAATTTATTCAAAGTGCTTTAAGTGGTAGTTGCTTATTTGTCTTTCTACTTCCACACAAGTATTGACAAATGTGCATGTACAGAAGAAGCAGAGTAGGTGGAAACTGCCTGGGTTTTCCTTCCAAGTGTTACCTGTTTGCTGAGTCCCAGCTGGAGCACCTGGGTTTGCTGCTGGGAGGGGCTCACTTGTGCTGCTTCTTGAGAGCCCCAAACTTTCTGGCAGTTGGAACAAGGCGCTTGAGCAGGTGCTGGATGAAGACTGCCGGCCTCTGAACTCTTAACAAAAAAGAAACTTCTTATTCCCTGACAACTGTGGCATTTGGCTTTTCTCTGCATATTTGATTTGATAATTTCATACATAAATTACTTAGAGGCTACGCACTTGGAAGGGAGGAATTGATGTCTTCAGACATACCAACCTCATTGGTTTTTACAGCTGCTCTAGTAATCACTTAGCTTTAAAGAGTCTTTCTTTCAACTGATCTGTCTTAGATTTTACACAGACACCAGTCCTTGGGATAGCTAAGATAGGATGAGGAAAACCAGAGCTCAAGGAAAACAGCTTCATTGTCTTACCTGCCCCTTTCCAGCAGATTACAGATCCTTTGGTCAGAGCTCCCTGTGCATTCCTGACCAGATAATACTTTAAGTGTTTCTGTTTCTTGGGCTGAGTGGTCAGTTTAAGATTAATGTGATTTGAGAATTCTGTAAAGTAGCAGAAACCCTTCTTGCCACAGCCAACACAATTGCCAGAGAAGCCTGATAAAATAAATGATACATATAATCCAATTAGCTAGGTGGGTCACTATTAATAACATCCAAATATGACTTTTTTTTCTGGAGAAAAGCTGTATTTCATTCTCATTCACAGAGTGAACTTTTTACTAATACTTTCCTAAAAAAAATAAAATTTCATCAAGTCGATTATATTTCACATTGGCTGCCAGATTGTAGAAACAGAGCCCCACATTTATGGAATTAAAATAGGTCATATTTTTCTTTTTTTCTCACCAGAAAAAGATCACAATTCCTATTAATTACCTACCTATGAAACATTAAAACAAGAAGTTTCTGACTGAAGAGTACTGAATCACATGCTTAACCCCAGCCATATTCAACACGAAAGAAAGTACATGCTTTACTTCTGTTTCATATTTCATTGAAATTAAACACACAATTAAGTCTCAGGAAACTAAGGATATTTAATCTATTATATTTAACTAGATCTAAGTATATTTAAAAACAAAGTTCCTACTACAGGTGGTTTTTAGAAAGAAAAAATAAAGCCTTCTTGGGCTATTAATTTAAAGTGGCTTTCTCAAATGGTGGCTGGACTGTCTTAGCACTTCACAGCAGTTTAAACTATTTATGATTACAGAAACAAAGTGTCTGCAGCTTTATAGACATGACAGAAACACAGCCCTTGCACGTAAAGAAGCTTATTGTGCTCAGGCTCGATGGGGCTTTTCCAGGGATACTGCCATTTCCTCTCATTCTGAGATTCACAGTTTGAGCCTCAAATTAGGGCTCATGGATGGTGATGTCAATATCATTGTAAATAAAGGCATTCCCTGCATAGCTGACTATCTGATTTTTTATTAAGAAACTTTTTTTTTCCATTTTCTGAAGTATTTCCTAAGAAGTTACCAATTTCATGAGACAAATGCAAATACTGCATACTTATACTACATACTTACTACCTAGAAAGAAATCCTACACTATGCACTTAGAAGATAATCTTCCCCATGAAAACTACCTCTCTGTTCGCTACACATGACCTGAAACATGAAGTTTTATTTTAATAACACCTAATGAATATTCTAATGTGTCATCACAGGAAATAAAATAGAAAGGGTGTGTTTAGAGAATTGGAAGATAACAAACTTAAAGGAAATATATTTAACATAGCATAAGGAAAATAAATGGAGTACAGGATCAATAATATGGTAGGAAAAATTAAGAGTCATTTATTAAAACTATTATTTTCAATTACATATTTCAAACAAATTATGCTTTCAAATTAACAGTTAATACCTTTTGCCTTCTGTTAAATACAAGGACTGAAATATAATGTTTTGTAAACACCTGTTGCTTGGTTTACAATTCAAGCACTTTGATTATTTTTCCAACTGCTCAGAATAATTTATTAAAAACCTAAGTTCATATGGAAATTGGTCTGGCAACCATGGAAACAAGTGGCTAGCAACTATTGAAAGGTGCCTATTATCTCTCTGATCCTGGTCAGTAGGATGATAAAGGTCATTATGACTCATAAAATCAGGACAAGTATTGACTCTATAGAATCCTCTGTGTTATATCAGTCAGCACAAAAGCATCTGTCTAACATCACAGAGGCTTCAGTAGGTGCAGTAAAAGTAACAACAAAAGGAAACAAACTTAGAATGGATGTGGCAAAAGCTGTAGAGATTGCATGCATTTTATGCAGATTAAGAAATAATGAAAAATGCTCCTGGAAGTAAATGAAAACTTACCATTCATTTGACAGCACACTTAGCCTGGCCAGCAGCATTGCAATTTTTGCCTGTTTGCCACTTACAAGCCCTTATGTGTTTTCAAATACAGGAATGAAAAAACTGTTTCCAAAAGTAATATTGTTCTGTACTACTTTTCAGTGTACAGTGTACCTTTTGCTGGGAGTGTCCAGCAACTTGCCAAAGCCACAGGTAGAAATATTTGTTCAAGGGAAGTTGGACAGTGGACACAGAAACTTTTCATAAGGACATTAAATCAATCACCATTGGTAACTTTCATAAATTACCATCTGCCTAAACAAGATTTAGCAACAACTTCTACCTGAAACAGCCTTTTGCCTTAATTACCTATCTTTAACTCTGTGAGATCTACTGGAAAATTAAACACATATAGGTGAGGCTAGTGTGGATTGAACAGATCCAAATTGTCCACTTGTTTTGAAAAGTCTTAGAGAACACTTTGGAAGTTCTGTTGTGTAATGTTTCTTTCAGTCAGACTCCCATCTTTCACCTGAAGCTTCCCCAGCTCCTCTGAGTTAGACTGAGTCCTTTCTGCTGACACCATTTGTCATCAGCCATTGCTTTGTTAATACAGCTCAGCTCCAATGTCACAGGCAGCACAGTCCCAATGCAATACAGTTCTGTCAGTCATTACTCACTGCAGGGCTCTGCTACCCTTATTCACAGCACATTATGCAGCAGACTGAGTAACATGGGCGAACCCAAACATTTTATCATCCCCCTTTCTCCAAGTGCCCTGTTCATGTACCATGGCCTGAGGCAGCAGCTGATAGAGGGGACAGCTTGTTTCATAAACAAGTGGCATTAAATATTCTTCTATACATTATAGAGAGCACAGAGGTCAGGGGAGTTGGGGCAGCCATAAGGTGACTCAATATATCTATGTCATGGGATTGATTTCACAGGAGAATTAGAAATCAATGCCTCGAGTTTAGGGGCTAAAAGCCTTTCACCTTTAGGTCACCAGTTCAGATCCAACTCAGTTCAGTAGTGACTTAAGGCTGTTACCCCCTAAAGATTGTTTAATCAGAAGGTGTTTGATTGTATCTGGTATTTTACCATGTGCATTTGCTTGAATTTGCTCACATAGCACTGATCAATTGCACATAATTTAAAAGGCTCTTCCACAGTAGGGACCTTGTGCTCAGAAGAAGGACCTTGGACTAAAAGGGTATGAAACCTGACCTGCCTTCTCATTGGGGAAATGGAAATGGTTCCTTTGGATCAACAGTGAGTTTGTACTAGGGATAAAAAGCATGCTTCAGGGTGGAAGAAATATCCACCTAATATTTCACAATTTGATCTTTCATCAATTGGCAGAGTATTTTCTTCTTGTTTGCCTTTTAAATTAATAACAGGCTTTTAATTAGTGTTAATATTTTGGTGGAAAGTTGGCAGCTTGCTTTAAAAATTATTATGTTTTCAACTTTTCAGCAAAAGTATTTCTTGTTTTAAGTTCTATTCACAAGACAATGTCTGACAATGCTCTGCATTTTTCCCACCTACTCAGTATCACTCCTTTTGAAGATCAAAGTCCTAAATTAAAAAAAAAAAGAAAGAAAGAAATATGGTCAAACTGGAGAACTCCTTGGTACAGTCCACATTTTAATAGAAGGAGACGCAGTATTTTATACTACAATGTTTTCATCCTGCACACAGCTTACAGTCCAAGCAAACCAATCTTTTCCTCTGTCATTCTGACCTCAGAGACTCACTGAAAACAAAAAACGGATTTCTTATTCCCTGCTAGGAAAGTGAGCATCTGTTTGCTCTTTTGGAAAGGAAAATGATGGGTGAATAGCTGCTTTGTTTATCAAAAAGACCCTCCTTAAGTGTGAGAACAGGGGAAAAAAATGCAAAAGAGAAAAAAACTTTGGGAATGGTACATGTTAGCTGCTTTTATAAAAACTTAATTTTTTAATTGCTTAAACAATATATATTGCATGATCACATTGCTTCCTCCATCTAAGTATACTTTAGGTCACATAAACCCAAGAAACAGCTCTGAAGGCAAAAGGAAGAATCTTTTTTTGTCAGAGTAGTTAAACCTGTGATCTAACCTGATTAGCAAAATCATATGAGGTACATATTCAGACATGGAGAACTTTTTATTTGCCAAAAATACAGGCTTTTCCGGAAAATGATTATTTTTTTTTTCTATGGAATAATATATCAATTGTAAAAGCAAAGAAACTAAACAACTTCCAACAGAAATTACTTTCAAATCACAAGCACACATGCCTTGATGGTGGGACAACTTAATAGCATAATCAATAAATTGGCACATGCCCCAGAGGCAAATCAGCAGCCCCTAATGGGAACAAGAGCATAAGTCAAAAGCTGGGCTGGAAGATACCAAGACATTTCCTGTTTTCTTCTGGAATTTTGGTATGCTCCACAGGCATTGTCACAATCATATTCAGGCAGACCATGAGAAAAAAGGAAACTATTGGATAAATCATTAGTGTAGTTTCTGTTCAAATAATTATTTTGAAAAAAAAAATCTACAGTATTGAGTAACAGCTGCCTTACAAAAACACGGTATATTATGAGAAAAAGCATGAAATTAGGCAAAAAGAAATGGGTTGAATGGTTGCAAGTGCCTGTATCACCAATAAGGCTAGTGTGGGATATACTCTGACTCATGATGACAAGGCATTTGAAGGGACTGCTTTCCACGCTGTTTCGAAAGGCCCACATATTTGAAGAACAGCCTGAACTCAGAATACCAAAAATAAGCCCTCTATTCTCTTTTGTCTTTAAAAGCAAGACAATAAAAAGAGCTTCTCTTTCTCATAGGAAATGTTTTCAATGTAAATCTATCACAAGACAAAGGTCACTTTCTTATACTAACAGAAAGCAAACAGAGCAAAAATGGTTCCGTATATCTCACTATGTGTCTGAAACCAAATTCATGTCTGCTTCAAATTTTATTTACCCTGAATTGACTTGCATAAGTGCATGAGAACCAGAATCAATCATTTCTATCTATTAATCTATGATTAACATATATNTTAGATAAGGGACCAGGAACATTATTGTATTTATATCTACCAGATGAAGACTTTGGATCTTGAAGTATGTAAGTTCTTTCATATTTAGGCTTGTAATAGAATACAAAAAAGTAATCCTACAGAATGACTAAAATTCTTTGCAAAAGAATGTGATTCACAACACAGCCAAACATACAACAGCAGTCAAAAATAAGGTTTTAAATGGCTACAGGAAACGAAAATGTATTACATAAGCAAGCTGAGGATGCAAGTAACATAAAACACTCCCAGTTATGTTCCTGTTGCTTTTTTTCTGTTCTTGTTTAGCATGCAATTAACAAGCACACTACTTCCTCTCTGCTAACAGCCTAAGGAACTTAAGCTGTTAATAGTAGCAGCACCGAATGACTTGAGTGGTACAACACTCCTGTCTTTATCTTCAAAATGACAACACCAGGGTGATTTACAACCCTCTTAATTCTTTTACAATCACTGGTCAAATATACTGTGACCAATCCAACACTGCAAGATCACATGCAGAAATAAATTACTGTACATAAGATTGCATTATGCACCTTCACACTACACTGTCATCCCAAATGCCTTGAAGAGTTCCTCAGACTGAGGTAACAACTGACTTCATGTCATATCCCTCAGTGTTTGTGAAAGAAAACAGCTAAAAGACATGACAAAAGTTTCCCTTTGGCTATTTAAAACTCAGACTAGTACACAGATATATGATACAACATTTTTTGGTTAACTAACTAAGAAAATAATAAATAATAACCTGAGAGTGACTGAGGGAAAAAAAAAGTTCTCCCTCCAATTATGTTCCACTTTTCCCAATATGAAAATATATTATAATAACATTAATTTTCAGTTTATTCATTCACATTATTGAAGATCTTCCCCTATTTCCATTTATTTGCATGAGTCTAATGGCCATCAGAAAAACTATAATTTAAATAGAAATACCTAGTTTTGTGCCAGAAGTCAGACTTTTAAATAGATGAAAAGCAAGAAATGGAAGCATACTACAAATAGTATTATTCAAATACACAACTTATTTCAACTTATAATCTTTCATAGTTATTTATATTTTGATAATAGCAAAAAGTCATCTGTTAGAATCCATATTTCATGCTATTGTCCAAACACGGTGGAAAGTATTATCCCTATCTCAAATAGATAAATGAAGAAGGTTGTAATTTTTTGTAGTCCAAAGTAGCATCAAATGGTTTACATGTACCTAGTAGCCTGAAAGTTCCACTTGACAGATCTACAGTACATGCATGACAGTGTTCGGAAAGATAAAATAGAGATAGGCAGCAGTTCAACCAGTCCAGTTACCAGATGTGCAATTCCAACAATTAGGACATAAACTTACCGGACAACAACTTTAGCCTTGGACTAATGGATAGAGGGTGATGAAGCACTTCTAACAAACTGGCTCACTCTGTGTCTTTCCAACACAAACAGAGCCAGCTCTAAGTTTTATCTTGTTGTGCATCACCAGTGAGATTTACTTTAGAGGTGGAAAGGAAATAAGATCTGTCAAACTCACTCTGCAAAAAAAGATTAGCTATTAACTGTAGCGCACAGGAGATCACTTACTGTAATCACAAACACTTACCCAATAGGGCATTGCGCCCATTGGCATCTGGCAGGAACCTTTTATCCACAGCACATACTAAAAGGTGATCAGGTAAATTTGGTGATTTTGCTCCAACAAGTAAAAAACCTGATGGTACCTCAATGTGTTCATTGGAAATTGAAACCAGTCTCAAATCTTTACCAGCCTGGCAGAAACCTAGAAAAAAACACAATTTAATGTATTTTAAGTTTACAAAATTTATTTGTTTAGTACTTCCATTTGTCTTCAATAGAGGACTTTGTATCTTTTTTATGAAAACAAAGATTTCTATCCTCTGGTGCAGCCTAAGAGCCAAGATATCATTTCCTCCCTGCCTTTTGGTCAGCTATAAACAGATGCTACCAGCAGAGTTAACAAAATAGAAACAAACAAACCAACAACAAAACCAACCAAAAAACCCAACAAACCAAAAAACATGAACATGTACAGTGAAGTTTCTCTTGATGGTGTTTTTCAGCTTACATATTTATAGGACTATTTACTAATGTCATCTTCACTTAGGTTAGACATTTAAAATCTGGGACAACAGCTTTCAGTATCCAGAGTATTTCACTGGCTTTTCCTGGGTTTTTGAATATTTTTTATAGCAATATTTAACAAAGTACACTGTAAATAAAAAAGAGTGATGATAAAGCCATAGGAATTACCACATTCATTTTAGCAAACAATATGTCTGCAAACTCAACCGTTTAGAGGTTGTGTTGCCTAAGGGGACAGAAGTTCTGTCCTCATGCCAGGGTGTGCCAACACAAATACTTATCTGTCACTGGACAAAGACCTTGTCAAATATAAGAGCAACCAAGAGCAATCCATTTTATCTGGCAGGTAATGAACACTACCATTTTTAGGATTTCTGTATCAAATAGAATATCTCATTCTGATATATGGCCCCGATCCTACCCTTTTCAATAGGGCAAATGCCTATAGACACGTTTAGTGCATTTCTTACCATCAGTAGTACAACATCCTTCTGGGGGAGGCTTCATCTGATAAGAAATAGGAGGACTACTTGATTCTGAGCCTTCTTCCTCCTCCTCTTCTTCTTCTTCCTCATTATCTGCTCTGCTGCCTGCTACAAATATCATAACATAAATGACTTAGATGGCAACAAACTAATGAATGAACAGGGTGACCCAGTTACAGAAAGTTATTACAGCAAACTGGATTTTCTCCTCTTGACAATGACTTTACTGTTGCCAACTCTTAAGATGTTTGTTATTTCCTTAAAGGTCCACTTCCAGTTATGCTTACAATATAATGTCTTTCATAAAAAAAGTAAAGCTTTTATGTCCTGTGCAAAAATACCCCAAAAGTTCAAAAGCATGACTCAACTGCACCTGAGAAAGTTAAAAAAACAAACAAACAAACAAAAATCAAAAAAACAACAAACAAAAAACCCTAAAGGACAAATTTAAAGAAGTCTCAATTTACAAGTTTTTAATGCAGTTATTTTTAAGCTAATTATTTTTAAGCTAACTTCACAACTTTTAGAGGCCTAACTCCTGGTGTTTGAACTCTTGCAGATCACAACAGTGTAACTGTATGCTTTGTTTATAATACTAACAGCCAATGTAAACTCAAAGTCATTACTTCTTAGCATATTAGAATGCCCTGGCTATAGTCCAAGTAAAGATTTTATTAATTAGGTATTGACTATGTCCTTGATGTTGTACAGGAAACCAAAGAAACAGTTCCTGCTTAAATTGATTGTTCACCACAGATGATGCCATGATAAGAACACCTAATTCTTGGGCCGTCTGTCTCCCACCAGAATTCAGAGCTCTGAATAAAGCACTGCTGTG
>VYZU01013263.1:0-57395 GCA_013401355.1 Ceyx cyanopectus
CCTATACATGCAAAGCTCTAGCTGCTAGGAGAAAAAGCACATCCACTGGAAGGCAGCAGATACAACAGCAGTACTTACAGGTAGTTTATGATTGAATCCTTTCACTCTGATGACCAAGCCATGCTCTCCTGCTACAAGCTTGTATTCCAACTGGGCAACGTCCGCTTCATAAGCTGGTTCACCAAGATTGTGGGAAAGGATGTTTACAAATGTATCAAACAAAACTATGCTGGATGGAGAGAGGGGCAGAGGGTTAAAAAGAAAATAATTTTAAAAAAGATGGAATAGAAATAAAATCAAGGCAAATGAGTTTGACGGTACACACAAGAAGTTCTCCAACAGGAATAAATACTTGAGTAAAATAAGATTCAAAGACATTTTCAACAAACCTGGAAATACAGAATGCAGGTTTCCCCTCTGTCCAGAAAGGACATGACACTACTTAAAGATTACTTTGACATTCAACTATTCTTTGCAATGAATAAGACTCCAGCTTCACATGATTTACAATTCCTTCAAGGTAGGAATGCATGTTATGCCAACGCTCAGAACATTGAAAAATCACAGAAAATGAGATTATTACACTTTGTGTAAAGGAATGGGGGGGGATGGACTCAGTTACACTGAAGACTTAAGCAGTGAGGTGATTATCTGTCTATCGAAACAACAAGAAACAGGAATACAGAGCTAATCAGGCTGCACAACATGGAAACTGCAGCCCATGCTGTCAGTTTTATCACTGTCTGGATTCCAACTCCAAATCCAAACTAACAAAGCCCTGAAGTATAAAGGCTGTAATCCTGAGGTCTAGTAATCCTGAGGCTCACCAACTGCCTCACAAACAGTCAGTTTCCAAACACTGCCAATTGCCTCTTCACCTGCTCCTAGAGCTTTCCAAGCTGCTGGTCCAGGACAGGACTGTGGATTGCTCTTTTCAGCTCCTCTAATCACTTCCTTCTGCACGGCTGCTGTTATTTTTTCCCAGCCTTGCACTGGGGTATTAACACAGCAGGAGACTCCCTGGGTCTGCTGGCTACAGTCACCTCCTGCTGCAGAGCCACCCTGGTCAAGGCACAGGCCAAACCACGAGGAAGGTGTGTGAACATGAGAAATGCCTTATTCTATCCCAGTTTAAAATCAATTTCACTTCATGGCTTTCACTAGGTAATGTAGCTACTCTGCAAGATAAGCATAAATAATACAATCCTCACTTCTCTGCAGACTGCTGTATCAATGGAGAGATCAGGTGGAACCGAATGTAACCTGGTGGGGAAAAAGAAACTTCAGTGAGCAACTGTATAAACTGTGCCAGTTCTCTAAAGATACATTCCATCAGGTTGTTGTTTGGTCAATTTGAGTCTAATGAGAATGGTCCTTTAGCTATAAGAACATATTGTTTATATATAGTCAAACATCTTCTTCACCCCAAAAATCTTCCCTGAAAACCAGCATTTGTTAGAAAACACAAAGCTGTGCTTTGTAGAACTAACTCCCATGGTGTGGCCAATATAAATAAAACCTCCAGAAAGCATCTGTTTAACAGACACTAAAATTGTGACATTCTGATAAAAACAGGGATATATTTTCCACATTCAGATCCAGGAGCTATTTTTCTGTAGTAAGAGACTACAGTCTCTTCTCATTAACATGTTCTTTGTTCTCAAGCCCTTGTCTCAGTATCATACTCTGTCCACAGGCAGACATTCAGAAGTCAGGATATTTATTTCAGAGACTCCATTTTTTAACCTGACAGATCATCAGGGTTTCTTTGTTGCAAGATAGTTTAGTGCTTCTCTGTTACTGTAGCTAATAAACATATCAAAAGGACCATGCAAAAGCTGTCAGTAAACAGTGAGTTTAAACGGTGAACACTATATCAGGAGCTATTTGCCTTCAGACAAATTCCATCTGGCAAAAACAGGGAGTTCCTATTCTTCAGCAAGCCCTAAGGCATTTATTTACCTTTGGGGATTTTGAATTTATCATCCTTCCTGTACCAGAGACAACCTTGCTGCGTGCTCAGAGTTTTGACTGGATATTCTGTCTCAGGGCTGTCAGCAACTTTCAAAGCAAAGTCAGTGGCTAACAAAGAGAAAAAAAATCAAACAAACACCAGGAGTTAGTGAGGTTCCCAGACACAGCCAGGCTGCATGCACACAAGTCTTCAAAATTACCCACAAAATAAATTTTTCCCCTCCCAGTTTGCTATATGGTAATGATTTCCTGGAACAAGAACATGGATTTGTCAGTTCCACCCCAGAACAGTGTCTCAGCAGCAGTGCAGAAGTGGCCACATTCCATTCCATTTGGGATATGAGCTATGGGTTTATTTTCATTTGGGTTTAGCAGCAAAGCCAGGGGGTATTGAGATGCTTTCAAAACTAGCAGGATTAAGCAAGTAAAAACACTCTGTTCTAGAGTGTCTGGAGTTCTGTATTAACTCTGATTGTGAGAGGCTTGCTCTGCTATGGCCACATGATTTCTAAGTTTACACCTTAAAAAATCCTCAGGTCTGAAGCTTATAAAAAAAGAATAAAAAATAAAATTCAGGTGAACAGAGCTCTCACATTTAACTTGCAAAAACAAGCTGATGTTCAAACAGAAATTAAGACTTTTTTTTCTAAACCACAGCAAATTCTCAAATAAATTATTGGGGGAAGATTTCACTCATGCTCAGGTGCCTTACCTATGTATTTGTTTTCTTCTGGAAGGTGTAAATTCTCATTTAACTCAAAGTCACTGGCCCATAAATTACTCCAGTACTTGTCAATATCTATTAAAACAACATGAAATGCATTTAGCCCAACAGGAAGGTAATGCCACCCTATTTCCCAGGCCACTCATCTCATCTCTTAGCTAAAGCCATGAAGATTTGCAGTATGACAGGAGTTTCTGTGCCACCAGATTCATCATGACTCTAAATCCTTCCCCACAAGCTCCCCTGGAGCAGGACTGAGGCAGTCCCATTAAGAAGTAAATCAAGCCTGTCTGCAGTAGTAATCCAGCTACCAACATGCCCCATCCTTCATGGTTTGTGTTCTTTTCCCTGTCTAGGACTTGAATAGCAGCCAAGTGGAGGGCTCCCTGGTATCCCCACCTCCTAAAGAACTGCAAGCTACCAAGGGGGAAATCAGCTGATACCAAAGAAAGAAGAACAATTAGTGAGTAGGACATAGTGTTTGACTAATGATGACAACAAGGCACTAAGGAGTCATTTCCCTACTTGTGTGCAGTTGTATGTTCTGTTGTCACCCTTCTAACACCCCTAATGAACCACCCAGACATGCTGTAGGTTTCTGCTGCTGCTTTACCTTCCATGCTGTACTGTGTTCCAAACCACCTCTCCTTCAGATGGCACTGGCCTTCGTTGGCAGCAGACAGCAGAACAAGATTGGCTCTCTGAGGAGTGAGCTGGTTAAGGGCATCAGCAATGATCTACAAGAGAATATTTCAGTTCAAATGTGACTCTGGCTCTGCCTGACCCAGCAGAGACTTCTGAGTCTGAACATATGAAGAACAAGATACAACAAGCTTAAAAAAAACCCTTCCTTTCCAAATGAAGAATGACTGATTCAATTAACACCAAACCTGTGCCTGTATTATCCCTAATTATATGCCCATGTATGTGCCTACATACTACAGAATGCCCACATTCTCCTTATATCAACACACATCAGAGCTCAAAGAATATTTACCTCAGGCTTGTATTCAAACAAGAGCTGGTCTCCTGTCAGGAAATCCTCCTTTGGAAAGAGCTGCAAGTTCTCACAAAGGCTTTCCACATAGTCCACTGGATCTGTCTGTAAGCAGATGGATAAAGCCATTGTTCATATCTATCAGTCCTGTTCTGAGAGGAGCTTGACTGGTCAGGGATGTTGAGCACAAGCTGCATGCTTTGCTTGTTACAGCAATTAATTGGTATTCAACTAAATAGACTTCATAACCATGTCTAATGCTCAGGACTCTTCTGAGAATCACACCCCCTAAAAAAAACCCAACAAACCAGACATCATCTTTAGAGAAGAAATGGCCTTGAGCCTCTGTCTATCATCATGAAACCTACTAGGTTAAAGACCCAGCAGAATGCACTCCCTGCCTCCAGGGAACACCAGCAGAATCCTGCAATTCAAGTTGTTTCAAAGCTTTTTGTGGTTTTTGTATGGTTTACCCATGTAACACAAACCAGTGGATCAATACCTGTTCCTGGTAGTGAAATTCATTAGCTTCAATCTTCTGGATTTCTTCCCATATTCTGTAAAAGAGAAGTGGATTTCCTCCATTATTCCAGAACACATACCAAGAACCTGAAGAAAAGCAGTACTCTAGGAAAGGCATCAAGGTGAGTTCAGTGATTCATTCAGGTACAAGATACAGAAGCCAGGATTACACACCCTTTCCTTCCAAAAGGGCATTTCTCAAACTGTCAGAAAGTTTTGCTCTTTTCCACGGAGGAAGACTTAACTACAGAGAGTCCAAATCTGACACCAGTTTATGGCTAACTCCAGAACACCACAGTCCTGACTGCCAAAGATATGGCTCAACAAATTCATTTCAACAAAGGCAGAACTGGGTCTTGCATCTACACTAGTTCAACTTATTAGAATTACAATTCAGATCCTGTAAGTCAAGTTAAAAGCACTAAGGAAAAAGCATAAACATTTAGCAAATTGATTTTTAACCTTTTTTATTTGATACTTTTCCTACCAGACAAGCTTTACTCCTGACTCACTGTGTGTGATCCAGCTACCCCACAAAAGTGCAAACACTACAAATGGAGGGATAATGGGGAGCAACAGTCTCTCAATGTGGTGCAAACACTTGCCTTTTATCTGGCCCTCTTTGCTGCAGCATCTTCACATACTGAAATACAATGTGAGCCACCTGCAGACAGAAAAGAACAGAGTCATCTTTCCAAACATTAGCAACAGAGTAAGAAAACCAAGCTGCAGAAAAACAAACCTCGTAGAAGTGCTTGTAACCCTCATCAGTCAGAGTCACTGAAATGCTGAAGATGGAGTAAGTGGAGTTCTGTTCAAACCCTGTCTCACCATTTCCTCCATATAATGCAAGAGCCCAGAATCTAAGGAAGAGTTAAGGGTACTTAATTACTCATTTCAGCCTTACTGGAGCTTATTTACAAACAGCATTATCAGAGCTTTACTGCAGTGGTTTTCAATCTGTTCACAGCTTGCACAAAGCTTTTCTGACATCAAGTTGTGAATCTCAGCACAGAGAATTGAAGAAAAACAGTGACAAACCTGTGGGAGATCTCAAAGATCAGTCACAGATAATGCTGATCTGTGGACCACAGACCAGAAACCACTTATTTCTCATCAATTTAAAACAATATCACTACAAAACACTGATATAAAAAAGCAGACTTGGGCTGTTTTTACATATATAGAAAATACTTATATACAAAAAAGAGTTTTCCTTTCTTTTAATCATATCAAAGCCTTTAATTACTATGCTTTAAAAATACATACTTTTTTCTAAGAAGAGAAAGAACACTGCCTTTGCCTTCGTGTCCCACCAACCAGGAAATATAATGAAGTGGCTTCACCCTAAGGGAAATTTCAAGATTAAATGCCAGGAGGTAATATGCTTCATAGAGAAAAATCCCTAGCCAAATGACTATAATATACACTGTCTGCCTCTTCATGGCAAGTTTTGTATTTTAAGCCAGCATTAGAATAATAAACTGAAACTGTGGGAGTTCAGAAGATCATGACTGATCTGAGTCAGTGAGGAATGACATTAATCAGCTGCAGAGCAATTGCATGCAATGGATAGCAGGAGCCCCGTCTGCAGCAGCTGCATTGATTTTAGCAATGTTCTCCTAGCTGAACCAAAGTAATCTATAACCCAAATAAATTCTGTTCTTTGGTTATAAATTATTCACAACAGAAACAGTAGAAGTAAAATGCAGCACTACCATACCTGTAATACTGTTCCTGTGGTGGAAGTGCCCAAGTGATGCTCAATGAATGGACTTTCCTGATTGGAACAACTGGACACAAATATATTAATGGAATATAAATACACAGGATCAGACATAGATTAGAAATTTAATATAATGCAGACAGAAAAGTTACTCAGAACTACACAGAATGATTCTACAGATTTGATAGATCACACAGAGAAGATATGAAGCCAGGTAATCAAAACATTGAAATCTCTTTTACTGACCTCTGTAAAGCTTGTGAAATTCTGGTGTGTCAAAAGGCTGAGTCAGGTGGCCAAAGCTGGGTTTGGGTAAACCACTTAAAGGCAAAATGAAAGTGTGATGTTACTGGCAGGGATCCAAGGCTAGGGAGATAATCCCAAGGCATAAGCACTCCCAGCCCTGCCCCAGACAGCCCTTAACAGGGAGTGCAGCCCAGGACACCACCAGCCCAAGGTGCAAGGGAGCCTGGCAGCCACCCCTGCTCTGCCCACACAGTGATCACCCAGGACTCAGCACATCAGCTCCTCCCTCTTCCCCTGTCCAAGGCAAAGGAAAGCCAAGCACAGCAAACAGCTTCCTGAGCTGGCCCTGCATCCACAGAATCCCAATGGATGGCCTTGGGAGGAAGGTGTCAGGAAAGACAGACATGTCTCTGTGTGGCATTGGACTGTCACAGAAGCATTTTCAGGTGCCACAGAAATAAACATCTTGCAAAAACAGAAAATGAAAGGGGAAACCAAATACTTCCAAAGTTAGTAAAGCAGGGCACCCTTTTTAGACAACATTCTGGAGTGGATTAGAAAAAAAAAGATCATGTTCTACCCAGTTGCCACCCTAAGGATGACACTTAAATTCAAGGTACAGTGTTCATTTATCTTGCTGCTAATTATTTTTGACACATAGAATAGCTTGTGTTGCAAGGGACCATAAAGATCACCTGGAGATAAGCAGTGTAAAATAAGAATCTAGGTCTGAATGGTTTATCATCAAATCAAGGCATGGGCAGATATTAGCAAACACTGCTGCAGGTGAGCATCACACAGCTTGCAGGCTAAACAACTGTTAAGAATAAACAAAATCCTCCTGAAACAATTCATGCCAGTCTTTAATTTCCAAAGTTGCCCTTTTTTTTCCCCCCCCAGATAAGAATGTTAATTAACAAATGTTAATTTCCTCACTTTCTCCAGCAAGAGGGTTTTTTTAACTTTCATATTAATACAGATAATTTTATAATTCGTAATGCCTTTATACATCAAAAGAATCTTACTTATTTGGGATCTCAGAGAAGATTTCTGTCACCCACTTTTCCAATGTATCCAGTGTTTCTAGTAAGGAGAGAGAAAAAAGACAGAAATGCCATTTCCTGAAGATCTAAGACAAATCCTTTATCTTGTTCCTCCAGTTCAGCTATTTTAAAGAAGCTGCAAGTCAGTATTTTTAAAACTGTTCTAAATTCTCTGCTTCAAAGCTGTTGGTTTGAGCTAATTCTTAATATTCACTGAACTATATATTTGGTCATAGCTTTGGTTTTGTATGTAGTGCTGAAATCTCAGGCTGATACAACTGGGATTTAAAGTTCAGCAGTATCTGGTGTGACTGTGAAAAGGAATTATCAACTTGGGGATCTAGGAAATCAACAGCACTTGGTGGACACATTCCGTCAGCCCAGAACAGCCAGAGCACACACACCAGTGTTCACACCCAAATCCTGCAGTGCTAGTAATTCCTTCTCCTCATTCTCTTTCTAAGGGAAATGTGTCAAGAACAAGAAGTTTAAGGGTGTTTTTTGCAAATGACTGACTGGAAACTGTTTGAGTCAAGCATTCTGAATTCCCAGAGTGGGACTGTACATGCTAAACAACAATAGAAGGCAGGACAGGGTGGGGTAATCACTGTTTTATCACCATTTTCTTCCCAGTCACCATAAGACACATACCAATCCATCACTATGTAAAGGATTATTCAAGAGGCATTCAATGTCCTACACAGTTTACAGTCTAGACAGAAAATAAGAGCACAGGAGAGGGAAAGAATTCCCACCTCTATTATCACCATCTCCATTTTACAGATGGATGTTGCAACCAGTTTTAGCATCCAACAAAACCCCAAAGTGCAGCCTAACTCAAATACACACAATTATTCCTTTTCAATTGCAGGTCTCTCCTCTATGCTTAACTTCTAAGAAATGTCTTTATTCTCAGCAGAAACCCACAGGTCTGAAGTTATTTGCTGAAATGAAAGTCAATTGTGTTTGTATTGAATTATTCAGTCTGTAGGGGTGAAAAGAACCTGAAGACACTCTATTCTTCCTAGAGCAATGTGACTTACTTTAAGGCCTCTTTGAAAAGAGCTCCTAACAGAACAAGACAACTGTGAGACCCAGTCTGTCTCCCCATCATTTTCTGGAATGTTCACTGTTGATGGCAAAGAAACCAGCAGCAGAAAGCCACAGAGGAGGTCTGACTCCATATACCCACAAGATGCTTTTTAAAAACACATCTTTGAGATTTTACCTCTGTGTTAATCTGCAGCCTATTAATCAGCATCAGTTAAAAGTTTCTCAAGCAGTGGCAGGATGACAGGAACACAATTGCTCAAGTCTTGTTTCATTGGGAAACCAGGCTAAAATCTACATGGAAATACCTCCTGCAGGACTGGTCAATCCACTGAAGCAGCTTGTGCCAAAAGCACTACACAAACAACTGCCTGTTTTTAAGGAACAGCTGGATGTTTTTACCTTTGGATTGGACAACTAAAGTCATATATTGAGCAGAGTAATGGCGCTGCCAGAAGTCCCTCAGTCTGGTGTAGGTGTCAATGTTATTCTTTTTAGGCTCATGTTTGAGGGTATCTGCATTACCTGTGAACAATAAAAGGTGGTTAGTTACCTAGATGCTGGTTATGTCAAGACCAGACTAAGAATTTCTTTTCCTCCCCTGGCAGTGAATCTAATCATGGTAAACACTTTAAAAATACTAGATAGAAATTTGGAGTTAAAGGAATGTTAACTGAAATTTACTGAAATTTACATCTTCTGATTTCTAGTTCCCATGATGAAGACAGTTGATATTTCTGTGACAAGAGAGGACAGAGTCCTGCACTAATTCCCTCACCAATGGAACCTGCAGAGCAGGGGTGAGAAAGAGTGGAAAATGACACTGAGTATGTCAGTACAGAACCTCAGAAAGATGGTACACATTTCAAAGCTGGCTACCTCTATTACTCTGTATTATCACCTGCACCACACGGTTGAGGGAGCTATGGATTCTGCACTGCTCAGGAGAGGATGGACCAATTTCCCTGCCTGGGAAGATCCACTTCCACAAGTTCAATAGTGAGCTATTTTGAAAAGCCTCCTTAGAGACAAATCCAAAAATACTTTATTTTAATAGCACAAAACAAGCTTAAGCAAGATATGACTCAGAGAGCACCACCTTTACTTTAACAGAAAGTTGTATGATTATGCAAGGCAACCTAGCTTTAACATAGGCAAGAAGCAGTTCCAGAATGAAAAACACCTTAAGCAGACAGCTTTTGTACTTAAATATTTTACTGTGAAATGAAGAATCGCTCTACTATTTCTGAGAAGCCTTGTGTTTGCTGTGATAAGATAGCTCAAGTTAGTGCTCCTTTTAAGTGGTTGAAAGTTCAAGTATTATCACCACTTTGTATTATCAATTCAGAACTTACCCCAGAAAAATTTCTTCATAGGGTGTCCAGGCCTGGCAAGACTCCCAAACAACATTTCCTTTCTGTTTGCATCAGAGGGTCTTGCCAGCTGATACTCTGTTGAGGAATGTGCAGTGGCATGCATCAAAATTTGAGGTCATATTCCCACAAAATAAAGCAAAAACTCATTATTTAAACATTATGGCAACACAAGGCTATCAATATTCCACAGGGTCAGACCCTGCAGAAAGGACCAGAAAACAATTACAAACCTGCTCCTCCCATATATTAAACAGAACTTGGAGCCTAATAATGAAATAAAACATTGAAAGCTGAGCAAGAGAACCAAAAATGTAGTTTTACAATCAGTTTACACTGACCCAAACATGGGATTCTGCCAAAATCAAGACTTTGCCCTCTTGAACTCCATTTTCCTGTTCCTGTTTTTGCTGGCAATGTGAGAGAGGCACAACAGAGTGGCCAATTAATTCTTTTGGCCCCATTGTTCTGTGGCCAGCTCATCAAGCTGACAGTCTCCTGGGCAGCTCGTTAATAAGGTGTAAGTGCACAGGAGGGAGGGGATCTGCACAATGAAGGCAGGGCAAGGGCAAGCAAAGGCACAAATTTGCTTAAGCTGCAGAAGAACCACACCTTAACTCCAAGGCAGCTCCTTGTTTATATTGACATTCATCTAAATTCAAAGATAAAACTGGCCACTTTTCCTTGCCAGAAGACAGATGAGGACAGTGACTTGGAATAATTCTTTCAAACAGGTGCCAATAACTTTTTTTTTTTTTTTCTGAAACAGTGAAGTTTTGTAAGCAGGCTGGAGTTGTTCACTACATATTAGAATACCAAGGGAACAACCCACTCACTTCTATGCCTGGTTCCATTTCCCTCTGTGAAGTGACTGTAGGTAAGGTGTTAGAACAAGGAGGCAAGTACAAGCACCTCAACTCACTGTTATTAACTACACACAGGACTGGAGTCCACTGGGGCTGTGCTGAAGCTATGCTGTTCATTGAAGAGCATCCACATGCTCATGTAGCTTCCCCACCAGTTGCTGCCAAACCAGTCAGCATTATTAGTTTCTAACTCAAGAAACAAGATGCTAAACTCCTGCAGTGATAGCCAAACATTCAATCTTTCTCCTGTGACAGCCACAAAATGTAAATCAAGAGTTTAATACCTCTGTCCTCTGTCAAGTTAGGGGAGCTTGACTGAAGTGCTCAGAAGGGTAGTCCAGAAACAACTGAACAGTGTCATGAAACAGGTTTTGTTTCTTTAAGATGGGCTACACACAGGGTAAGTTGTTCTTACTTACCACTGTCTACAGCCTCAACTTCTCGGTCTATTGCATCCCTGATCATCAGTGGGTGAATAAAGAATTGTGCCCACCTATGAAACAGAAAAGCTCATCATTTTTCTATTACTATTAAGCCATGGCAAAAAAAACACCAACCCAGCAATGAAGCTCAACAACTATTTCAGTTTATAATGTTGCTTGTCTTACAAGTTATTTCATTTTTTATTATACAGTGACTTAAGGAAAGATAAAACCCAGTTTTGTGATACCATCAAAAACCAAAGACCTTTACATGTTATGAATGATCACACCAGACCAGAGCAGTGATCCATCTAACCTGATCCCAGGCTCTAACAGGGACCAGTATCAGATGCTTCAGGGAAAATCCCCAGTTGTTCATTAGGAACATGACCACAGAGAAAGTTTCTTCCTAAATTCAGGCAACAAATTGTCGCTTTATGTCCTGAAACATTAAGTTTTTTAATCCACTGCAATCAAAAGTGTAAGTGTTGTCATCCAGATAGAGCAGAGCAATGGAAAGGGAGAGATCCACCATGCTTGGTAAAATGTGCAAACACTTGTTATTGCCACCATCCCGGGAATGGATTGTAAAGTCATTTCTTGTCACTGAACAAAACCAGGCCACCAGGCAGGGTTCTGCTGTCCCAGTATATCCCACAGCACAAACCAGCCAGTTCAACATTGGATGGCTAAAGAAACATCCTTGGCTGCAGAGCCTGGATTGGGTGAAATGCTTGTACTGTAACTTGCAAGGCTCCCACCCACTGTGATGAATTAAGACTTGGAAACAGAAACAAAAAATAAATAGAAAAGACACTAAGTCTTTCAGGACAGATACTTCAAAGGATGAGTCACTGGGATTCTGGAAGCATTTCCCCTCTGAAAAGCTGTCACATTGCATAAGATTTCTCTTGTCATCAATGCTGCTAAAAAAAATCAAAAAGCTATGTGCATTAAGACTTACATGAGTGCTGTGTAATCACACAGTGGCCACACCAGCACCATCTCAAAAAGAGACAAAACCCAAAGGGAAACATCATTTCCTTGCATGAAATATGGACTGTAGCAGCACAGATACCCATGGAAGTTCAGCAACAGCCTTAATCATCCCCAAATGAACTGCACAGCTCCACCCAAGCTTCTGAGGCACATCTAAACGTTCATTACCACCTCCTCAGCATTTACAGGTAGTTACCTATCCAGTGCCTCTTTGAAGTACTTCCTCTGCACATCAAACTGGAAGACAGTCCTCTCGCAGTCGGTGGAGGCGTTGTCACTGCCCCCGTGCTTCTTCAGGAAGGCGTCGAACCCGTTCTCATCTGGGTACTTCAAACTGCCCATGAAAACCACTGCAACAAAAACCAGCAAGCTCACCACAATGCCACCTGTTTGTTGTTCTCAGCTGCAGCTGTAGCAGCCCCTCTCCTGCATGGTGTGATCCCCAGTTCCCATGCAGAGGTTAGGTACTGAACAGGGTCAGGGTGGGGAATCTGCATCTAGCAAAAGGCCCAAACATGCTGAAAACATCAGTTTTTCTAGGCCTGCCTGCCCCCCATCAGTCAAGAGCAGTATTTTCAGATACACCTGCTCAGACCTTCCAGTACCTGGAGGGGCTACAGGAAGACTGGAGAGGGGCTGTTCATGAGGGCCTGGAGTAAAAGAATGAGGGGTAATGGGTTTAAATTAGATTTAGATTGGATATCAGGAAGAAGTTCTTCACCTTGAGGGTGGTAGAACAGTGGAATAGGCTCCCCAGGGAGGTGGTTGAGGCCCCATCCTTAGTGAGGTGAGGTTTGACAAGGCTCTGAACAGCCTGGTCTAGTTGAGAGTATCCCTGCTCACTGCAGGGGGGCTGGACTAGATGACCTTCGGAGGTCCCTTCCAGCCCAAACCATTCTGTGATTCTAAAAATGTTTTGTGTTTTCTGTGCCTGTGTTACTAACTCATCATCCTTTATTAGGGAGATAAAGGTCTGTAACTCCAGCCTGCTTTATAAAACCACAGGTAACATATTCCCCCCATGTTTAGTGGTGAACAGAGAAGTGTCCCTTAATGCACAGCTTGGCTAAGGGTAGGAGGCACTTTCTCCCACAGAGTTCCTGATTAAATCAGTATTTTTATACAAACACATGTTTATTGAACTGATGGAAATAAATTCTGGGGTAGCTGAAGCAATACTAAAATAGTACAGAAATCCAGAGGTAGACAGGAGTCATTTTGCCCTGAGGAAGATAAATGAGGAGCAGATACATACTGTGTTCCAGGAAGTGTGCTAATCCAGGCAGATCTTCGGGATCAGAGAAGCTGCCAACAGCAACGCAGAGGGCTGCTGCAGACTAGAGAAGAGACACCACTCAGCAAAAGCTGCTCAAGAAACACTTCATGAAAATGACAGAAGATAAATCAGTCAGGACAGGCACAATCAAGAAGTCTAGTCTGAATGCCTAATCACCAGGTTTCAGGCCACAAGAAATTGCATCATGTATTTTTTCACCCTCCAGTTTTAAGCACGTACCTGCTTTTCTGTAGAGCCTCTCTTCCAGGTCTCTTCCTTTTCAGCCAGCTCTTCTAATTCACTGTCATCAGGATCATTGAAGTCCTCATTATCTCCTTCACTTTCCTCACCCTCATCCTCCTCATCACAGTCCTCATCATCAAAACCTTCTCTGCCATCTTCAATCTCAGCTCCAGAGTCATCATCTTCATCACTTTCCCCTTCAGATTCATCCTCAGTTTCCCGTTCAGTTTCATTATCACCATTGTCTTCCTCCTCCTCCGAAGATAAAACAGCTGAGGCACCATCCAGGTAATTCAGATCCGAGATCAAAAGTGCACATAAGCCATTCTGCAGTTTGATATACCTGAAAGAATAATTATTTATGATGAATATGCTCATTTCCCAAATAGTCATTTTCAGAGTAGCAGCAATGTTTGTATTTCCTGTAACAGTTCCGTGCTTTTCAGCTGAGATTTCCTGGTGAAGATGTGATGGCAGCTGAGTGAGCAGGTGAGCAGGTTATAACAGGAAAGTAAAAATGCTCTCTGTTATTCAACAGCTACAAGAATAAGAAGCACTTCAAAGTAGTAGCAGGAGCTCTTCTCCCCCTAAGGTCAGGGACACTGATTAAGGGGTTTATTCTCTCTCTGAAATATTTGAGCTATTAGCACTCACTCAGAGAAATCTCATGTACCCAAAATAGGCCAATGCAAACTTCAATGGCCTGTTACGCTTGTCATGCTCTTGGAAACATATATTATGTGACAGAGTTAAGATCTTAGTCTGACACAAAATAGGCCCCAGAGACTCTATTTGATTTTATCAAAGCTTTCTATTAACTGGGGTCCAGAGACACAGCAGGCATGTGTTAGAAAGGAGAGATCTCTGCAGGCCACAGTGGGTTGGCTGGGTTACTGCCAAGAAGCAATAGACAGAGCTCTCTGTGTGCATGTGTATACACACAGGGGATTTTTATATGCATGTGCATATATATTTATCTATTTATCTCAGATCCCCCCCAAGTCACCTGCTCAGCCCCACTCTACAACTTTTCAGGCTAAGGAATGCAAGCACCAATGCTATGCTTTGTAAGATCTCTGCAGTATTTTCACATCAGACCAGTATTGTGACATCAGACAGTCACAATTCGTCACATTAGCACTTGTTCCAACCTAAAAACCTGTGAGATAATAGGCAGGTGGCATCTGATCCACAAAAAAAATCCAATATAAATCAAATCCACGGTCCCATCCCACAACCCTGGAAAAATCTGAGTTACAGAACAAGTTTATACCAGATCAGAACTTTGCAACGTGGTCACTGTTATAATTAGGCAGCAGCAATTTCAACACAGATTTCCAGCTCAAGCTCCATAGTAAGTACCCAAAAGATAAAGGCATTTATGTGTTTTCTAACTCCACGGCTCCCAATGTTTCTCACAAGTTTCATTCATGTTTATCACTAAGCAATCCCAGTATTTCCCAGCAATAAAAGCATCTGATCTTATCAATATTCCAATTCAAAATACAAAACCAATGCAAGTTTTGCTTTATACTACAGCTGCAGACCCCCTGCTATGGCTCTGCAAACCACAGACCAGCTGGGAAAAAAAAAATAAAAATTACTCTGAGCACTTCCCTCACAACTGAATTTCATGGGCATGTATTTGGAGAAAAGGGGAAAAGGGGTAATGGGAAAAGTTAAGCAGTTCTGATCAAAGGAAAAACCACAGTTCCTGGACTACCGAGCCTATGAAAATGGTGGACAAAAAATGATTAATAGATGTGCTAAGTTTATAAATGATGAGCACTTATTCAACAGGAGCTGAGAGCACTTACTCTGGGCCAGGGTTCCATAACCATTAACACCCACTTCACTCACCCTGGCACCCCTGAGCAGCATGAATTTGTTCAGCAGCACAAGTGCCTCGTTGCTCATTCAAACTCCAGCACACGTGTGTGAGGAGCAGAGATGCTGTGAGAGCTCAACAGAGTCAGGGAGAGCAGAATGGTGCTGTTCTTCCAGAAAAACACAAAGCTGTTGAGCTTCAGGCACCCAGCAGCTGTTGATCCTTTCCACATACCTCCATTAAATTAATGGAGGAGATGACAGTAACTTTACATTACTCATCTTCTTGTGGGTGTTAGAGGACAGCAAACATCCAGCAGCAAGGCAATTGCTGTGGAAGGTTATCAGATTTCAATCAGGAGAATCTAGAACAGTTTAGATTATGCTCAGCAAAGGCTCCAACTGACACAGGTGTTCTTTCCTTTTTCCATGTTTCAGGCCAATGGAAAAGGACAAGTGTAATCAATACACATACACAGCAATTAGTATGCAAAATACAGAACAAAAAATGCAATCACATAATGTAGAAGCAGAAGCAAGTAGAGTCCAAATGTTTTTTTGAAGGAAGGTATAGGCATTAATACAAATAAGGCTTAAATAAAAAATTGTTAAAAATACCATTTAAACATCTTGAAGAAGTTTAACCAGGACTGTTCCCAAAGTTTTTTCTTACATAAGTGATAAGTGTTTAGCAGTTCAGTACTGAAATATGTATCAAGGCATAGTAAACACTTCAGATGTTTTAATTTCCCAGATTATCCAAAAGAAGCAATACAAGCCCATAAAATTCCATATATGGATGAATTTAAACATACAGTTTACATCAGTAAAGGAACCTACCCACTCATAGCTGTAGTGAAGAAAACCACCTTGAATGATAACAGCAACTTTTGTCCCATGAAACCCACTTTTGAAAACACCTTCTGTCCGAACTCTTTTATGATCAGTGTATTTGAAAAGAGAAATTAGAACATTTTCCACTGCTCAGGCTGATGCCACCAGACAGACAGAGAGATTAAGCCCACTGTGCCTGCTCTGCAGCATTACAGTGTCACTGATGCATGAATAAAGCAAGCAGAGGAGAAAGGGCACACACAGCACCATCCCTCCTGCCACTCTGCTCCCTTTGGAGCCTGCTGCAGTGACGGGACTCAGTAGGCTTTGCTTTCAGCCACACTGACAGTCTCCTTCCTAAGGGCAACCTTTGTGTCTGTGCAAGGCTCACGTCCCACACATGGGGATCAGTCTGAAAAGATCTGACTCTGTGCTTCCAACTGAAAAAAGAAACAAAATCTGTTAAGCACAGAGAGGATTTCTGGAAGATTTTGGTATTAGTTTATCTTATGCTATAAGCAAACACACTTTCTAATTCTCCACATGCAGTGGTGGTTCCTGAGCCTCAAAAACTAGATATCCAGTGACTCTTTTCATGGATTTCCCAAGCCTCATCGCTGGGCTGCTTCAGGTAGGAAAGGAAGCCTGGCCTCCTGCAAGTAGCATGAGTAAGAATGTCAGCAGGAGAAGCAGGCAGAGATCCAAAGGAAGCAGCAAAAAGTAGGCCAAGAAGACAGGGAGTAAATTTCTCCCTAAGCCAATGGGCACTGTCCCCTTCAGGCAGTCAGCAGGGAATTTCACCATCAATGTCACAGCAAATCCAAAATTCAGTTCCAGGCTTAGACAGATTCTCCAGTGGCTGCACAGATTAGACATCATGAAAAGATTTTAAAAGCATCTCTAACAAAGGCTGAATAATTCCCTGCCTAAGAGAAAGCAGCTATCATGGCAACCCTTCAAGAAGGGCTGCCTTACAGCCTCCAAAGAGATCAACCTCCAATGATGTTCTCAGCCAAAGTAAAAGTAATTTTTACCTCAACTTACAGACATATTTGTGTCAAAACTTGGAAGCTCATCTGAAAGGGGAAGAGTAAAAGAGTTTTAAAGTTGCTATCTGCTCAACCTCATTCTGCACTTCAGCTGAAGACTTTTGGAACAGAGCTGTCTGGGTGAGGGCTGTAAACTCACATTTCACTATCACTGTGCCTTGAAACCCCGTGCCACAGTAAAGTCTTTGAACAAGTACTGGGGTTTTTTGATGCAAGCCCCATCCCAATTCCCGCATTTCAGCTCATTCCCTAAGCACACCCGTCAAGCCCCAGTCTTCGTTTCACACGGAAAGTTCCCCAGTTACCAAGACGACCCCGACTTTCAGCGCCCGAGGCTACAGAGTGACCGTGGCGCTGGGGACCGGGACTGGCACCCACCCCCTCCGGCCGGGGCAGCCGGGGGTTCCCTCAGCGGCAGCGGCTCATCCTCCCCTCACCCCCCCCAGCAGCTTTCCCGGGCCTCCGGGGGAAGGCTCGACGCCGCCAGCTCTCACCGGTACTGCTTGGGGTCGCTGGGGGACTTGACGATGTCGGGGTCGCCGAGGGTGGCACCGGGACCCATGTCCCCGCGGTCCTCCTCTTCACCGTGAGGCGAGCGGCCTCTGGCGTCGCGGCTGCCCTCGCCGGCCTGCTGCCCCACCGCCAGCTCCGGGCAGCTGTAGCTGGACGACGCCTTGTTTCTACCGGGCATGGCGGCGGGGGCAGAACGCAACAGCTGCCGGGCAACGGCACACAGAGGCCGGGCAACGTCACACGCCGGCCGGGCACCCCCCGCCAGGCCCCGGGCCGCCGCCGCCCGCGCCGCTCGGCCCCTCAACGCGAAGGCGGCCGCGACCCTGCGCATGCGCCCCGCCCGCAGCCGCGGCCGCCCCTTCCGCCGCGCCGGGAACGAGCGGTGACGACGGCGGAGGCTGCGGGGAGCGCCGGGGCGGGGAGAGCGGGAGAATCACCGCCCCTCGCTTGGCGAGCAGAAGGCTGTGAGTGGTGGAGGGAAATGCTGGTGGCGTGGGCGGGGCGCTGGGGAGCCATCGCTGGGGACAGAGAGGCAGGAAAGGCGGCTCCTTGCAGAGGCCGGGCGGACAGAGGCGGGGCCCGGGAGCTTCCCGCGCAACGCCCACGGCCCGGTGCTCGCCGCTCCCCGCCGGGCCTTGGGAGAGCCCAACTGCCCCCTCTCCTCGCCTTCAGCTCTCGGGCCAGGTAGCTGTCGCTCACTCCCGGCAGGACTAATCAGCTTGATGATTTTTTTTTCCCCGCTCTTCCTCGAATGGTATTTTTTTCAATAGCTTAAAGTTTATACCTGTGACTATTTAACAGAACATGTTTATTCCTGACAGGGCCTAGCGTTTGCAGTTGGGTAGGTCTCAGCATTTTCTAATTGGTGAATAGACTTTTTTCCCTCCATGAAACCGCGGTGCCCATGTCGTGATTTCACCTCCTGGCGACAGAAACGCTGCTTTTCCTCGTCAGTGAAGCTGGCGTTTTCAAATGGCATATATTGCCCAGCCCCCTTTCCTTGGCTTTGAGAGCCCTGAGGAAGCCCTGTCCTTGTATTTATCACATCCCTGTGCATTGCTCCACATTCGCTGAGCTTTCTGCTCTTCCTTTGCTGTCACTTGTGTGTCAGGTCTGTGCTGACTGCAAAAGAGATGATGAAAGCAAAGTTAAGGGATGGGAGGCTAAAGAACTGAGGGGGGCTGGCTGAGATACAGGGATGTCTACCTGGTATTTTAGTACTTTATTTCTCCACCAGATGGAAGCCAAGACCATCTGTAACCCCCAGCTCTGACTGGAGAACTGCACACAGTGCTGTGTTGTACAAGCCACAGAGAGAAGCTGGTGAAGAGCAGTCACCTCTTCCCTCTCATCTATCCCTTTTTCATCTTGTAGCCATACTGCTCTAGCAAGGCTGCTGTCCTAGGCCACTGCCACTCCAAGGCCACATCAAGAATTTGGGGTTTATCTTTTGTGCAAGTTGGTTCTTGCTCTTGACAAATGACTGTCTCTCATTCTGCCATCGCCTGGTACAAGTGGATACAAGCAGCGACTGCTGTTGACTCACTGGAGATACTGAAATCAGCTGCCTGCTGCTTAAGGCAAAACACTTTATATTCATTCACAGCTTTTAATGCAAACATAAGATGATGAAATACATAAAATATATATTAACAGAGAAACGGGTCACTTGCCTGGGATGATTTGATTCCTTCTTTGAAATAAGCTCTGCAGGATTTCTGCTCCAAATAGGAGGTTTCTCATGGATGCAGTAAAGGGCAGGCTAGAATTCTTAACTCTGTCCAGATCTGTGGACTATACTGACATCCTTGCAGCTACCTGCTGGCTTGTGCTGTAAAATAACAACTCTGCCTGTCCTAGCTTGAAGGAATGTATTTGTATTCTTCTTCTTAAAAAGAAAACAAAATAACATCATACAAAAAATCTGACTTGACTGGAACACACTGAAACACAATTATATATTGGGTGGAAAAGGGAAAGGTCTTTTTTAACTAGGGGGGAAAAAAAAAAAGATAGTAAAACAGACTTATTATTCCATTTCTGCTCAGACCATTTTCTTTTACCATCAAGTTGCTGAGCTGAAAAGCCATTATTCACGCTGAACTTCTCCAGTCTACCTGCACAGCTCAAAACCATCAATCCCCCCTATACAAGGTTTTCTTTCTCCTAGTGACACAAGTTACCCTAAAACCTGCTTCTGCTACAACTGGAATGCTGCCCTCCACATTTACTGGCCAAATACTTTTTATTTGCCCTGATTCCTGGGCTCAAGGGATCATCCCCCTGTCAAAAAAAAAAAATAAAAAATCAGTGTAGTTGATGTCTTTTAAAAAGACACCTTGATTATCCAGGCAGATGATTGTCATTCAGCTCAGACAGGCTCTCTGGCCACACCTGGTGACTCCATTTCTCTTTATTTTGCAGTTTCAGGGGGTTTGATACAATAACCACATTCCAGCACTGCACAGATCACACCTCCAGGACAGGATCATACACACCCAAAACACATCACAGGAAGGATCTCAGAAAGCAACACACGAACAAAGGAAGGGATCAAGCCTTCAGCAGAGTGAGCTCAAACCATGTCCATGGACTTGGGGTTTTTCTCCAGAATACTGTGCTTTTTTCTTAGAACTGTTAGCCTTTGAGACGTGACAGAACAAAATTACCAAAGTCTTTGCTGGTGCCATGATCCAGCAGCCCACAGCACAGTGGGCTGGGGCAGCTCCTGGCTCTGACATCAGGAAATCTCCTCTCTCAGAGGAGTTCACAGGCCTGAGGCAGAACCTTTAATGATTTTCACCTTAGCACAGCAAACTCTGTTTCCACCTCATTTACAGACAGGATTTGCCAGCACTGCTTGGAGTAGGGTGTGGTGACAAAGTGACAGTGTAAGTGACATCCCAGCATCTCCTCTGAGGGTGTCAGAGAAATACCAGTTCTGCTCACAGAGTTCTACACACTGACCTAGGAGTGTTAAGATGTTGGAAGAATATTTTAGATGTTAAGCACTAAAAATTGCTCCTCCCTCTAAAGAATGACATGTCAAAACATCCACAGAGTAACTCTGAAGGGATGTCTTTGCCATTTTACATTTGCAGTTGTGTTTTATTAATCAAGCTTCCTTTTTTAAAGATTCAACTTTGTGGTTGAACCTGAAACCAGAAAACTATTCCCACAGATGCACAAAATCTAGCACAAAATTTGAAAAAAATAAATAAATTAAAAAATCTACAGTAAAATGCAGGAAGAAAATATAATATTGGCACTAACATTTGCCAGCACTCACGTTTTGACTCCTGATATTTTTATCTTTCTGGGACAGTGTTTTTCCAAGTGTTACAGGTCAGGTTTTGCCTCCAGCTAAGCTTGCAGCAGCCAACTCCTCCTGTCCTTCGTCCTGCAACAAATCCAGCACCAAGCAGTTGATCAGAGCAGCTCTAGACCTGGAAGGGTGAAACTGCAGGGTACAGGGGAAAAGCTGCAGGACAGTTGGGCTGCTAGAAATAGCTCTGGGCACAGCAAGGTGCTGAGCACAGCACTGGTGACTGGAGAAGGCTGCAGCCAAGAGCAGCTCATGGAAGGCCTATGCTTCTTCACCCAACACCATCTCCTCCTCTTCCTCAAACTGAGGTCTGTTCCTAGAAGACTCATAAAATATCTGGTGATTATTTTCAATATTTTAATGCTAAAAAAACCCAATATTCTTTCTTTATGATTTTTTCCTCACTTTGTTGTAGGCCTCATCCCTTCTGTTTTTTCAAAGCCATATAGATGTGGTGCCTTAGTGGTGGACTTGTTAGAGTAGGGTCAATAGCTGGACTCACCATCTAAAAGGTCTTTTCCAACCTGGATACTGCTATGGTTTAAGTTTCCTGGTGTTCTTGACCAAAAAAACCTCTTCCTGCAGTAGATACATTTGTAATTAAAAATGCAACACTCTCTGTGGCAGTAACATTTGCAACACTATGTAATTCTTTTTCTTCAGCATAACTCACATTGACACTAGGTGCACTTACAATATTTATTCACATTTTTGTTGGGTTTTTTAATTCTTGGATGAGGAAATATAAGATATGAACACTCCAGCACATTAAACAAACATACCAGTTTCCTAGAACAGAGACTTCTGCCTTTGGACTACATGATAACGCACCACCACAACGAAAGGATTCCATGTAGTCGGGAGATTTCCGAGCAGGAGAGGTCGCTAGCAGGAGCAGTTCTGCTGCGAAGGGGGCGAGGTGTCCGTGAGTCGCATGCTCCTCCCAGAGCTGCCCCTGCAAGGCTCGGACTCCAGGCTCTCCGACATCTTTTCACAGATGATATCAACCAGACGCTCAAACACCTGCCTTACGTTGATATTTTCTTTGGCACTAGCTTCAAAGTAGTCAAAACCTGTGAGGAAAAATTAAAATCAATCAGTGGAGAGTTTTTTAAAAATACTAACATTTTTTGAGAACTCACCAGAAGAGCCCAGGATATTCCCATGATTCTTGAGCTCAGCTGATTCCCACAGTCTCAGAATACTGAGCAGAAATACTTGTAAAATTTATCCATCATCAGTAGGAGTCAAAGGTATAAATGGATCCCTCCACTGCCCCAGTGATCATATCTGCAGGGCTAACCAAACTCAGGACAAGGGAATTGAATCCTCCCCATTCCAGCTGGTGATGGAGGGAGGGGCCTCTCTGGGCTCCCCACACGTCCAGGCTCACTCTGGGAAGCAGGATCTCAGTCTGGCAAGAGCAGAACCCAGGGAGAGGAGCAGGGTGATGGTTGTGTTCCTCCTGCTGACCAACTGCTGCACTTGTGAGGAAAATCCTCCACCATTTTGGGTCTGTTTTCCCCATTTTTTTGTCTGATCAGACAGAAAGCTCTTCAGAGGGATTACAGGACATGTCACGACAGAGCACCCATCCTAGAAGGGGCTGTTCAGCACTGCTAAATTGCTGTGATGCCTTCCACAGAGTAATTTCAGTGTCCAGCCACCAGCTCCTGGCTGCAGTGAGTACAGAGTCTCAAACACCAACCCATTCTAATGAACAGAGCCTCGAGTGGCCAGGCTGGAGTTGGGCTGAGCTGGGGCTGGCAGGGACAGATCCTGGGGCTGGCACAGACAGCTCCTGCTGCTGCCTCCCTCTGCACAGCAACCAGGCTTTGCACAGCCCTGCCCAACCCCTCCCTGCTCAGCAGAACTGGCTGAACTGTGAAGCACTGCTTTATCTTTCTAACCCCAGGGGTTTCAAAGGCCAACCATCACAACAGCTGCTGCTTCTGCTCTGCTAGGTGACAGTTCTGCCAACAGCCAGGGCTCAGGCACCACAGAGGGTTTATTTTGCAATAAGCTACATTCTAGTGTGCCTTGTTTGGGAGCATTCTGCATTGCATGGGTTCTCTTTGATTCTGCCACCAAAAAAAAAGAGGAAGATAAAGTCCTCTCAAGTGATTAGTCAGGCACTGCTGGCAACCTGAGTCACCCTGATGTCTGAGATGGCAAGTAGGTACCCACCCCATTCTGCCATGGGATGGTGGGTGCTGGTGCAGACTCAATAAGGATGGCAGTCCTGCATTAGACAAGGGTTCTGTCTGCCCCACTTACTGTCTTTGGTGATGATAAAAAATGTATATTAAAAAATGTATATAAAATGTATATAAAATCAGGGAACAGAACACAGGGATTTCAGTCCACCACTGGTTCAGCTTCTACTGAGGCTGAATCTGGTTTGGTTTAGTTCACACCCAGGCCAATACCAATTTCTGAATGTGATTAGGAAGTGGTTTTGGTGACGTTACTGTCACTACCCAAACTCAGATACACTGCAGGGTAAGCTCTGAGTGGCCCATTATGCTGCAGGCTAGCAGTGAAGCAGTGAATTCCAGAGATTACCTAACACAGTAACTCCAGGTAATGCTGCTCACATCAGCACAGTCCTACAACTGACCACTAAACCCAGATCTATTTTCCAGCCCTTTTAAAAAGAGCAGTTGGTATTCTAGGAGGCTCCAGAAGAGGAGCATAGCAGCACTCTCCAGAGGCACGGGTAGCCTTTGTTTTCCCTGGCACAGGGGTAGGATTCCCCGGGGGGACTGGGCAGGAGTGAGGACAGGTCAGGGGCAGAACTGGGGATTCTTCAGCAGAGCCGTTTCTCCTGCTGGAGTCGGTTGCTATGGTAACTCAGTGTCTGTGTGTTTGGACATTCCCATACAAAAAGGATTTGGATTCTAGATGCAAAGTTTGTATTTCAATAAGCAGATTAATTTTTGGGGGGAGAAAAACCCATTCTAAGTCCAAATCGGAGTGCACATTCCAGTAAAGCTCTCTATTTGCTCTTACATTGTTTGGGACAAGTTTTCAATTAGTAAGAGTGTAATTACTCTTGCACATCCCGGGCACACATTGACAGTGGCTTTGAGAGTCTGTCAGCCAGGAACTGAGTTTATTCACATTCATATTTTCAAAAGCAAATTCGGATGTGTAAAAAAGAGCCTGTAACCTATTCTGCAAACTACCCCTGTCTTTGTTTGCTTTGCTACTCCTTCCTCTAAAAAATGATTACAATAATAATAATAATGGTGGGAAATTGGAGAGTTTAGTTTGATATTTGCTCATTATTTATGATGGTAGTGCCTCAGACCTTCCATCCTGAATGGAACCCCTTTGTGCTTAACATATGTAGCATTTACACTAGAAGGCTCTAACCCTGCAGGCCTTTGCAGACATGATTTTGGTTTTTTTTGTACGTGAAATATACAAAATAATCTGACTGCTCTTAACTCTTAGGAACAGTGATCATCTTCCTGTTTGCACACAGGTCCCTAACATAAAGCCATACTTATCTATCAGAAGGATTTCTGTACCTTCCCTTCATTAAAAGAAACCAACCCAAACCAAAATAACAATAAGAGCCCCCCCAACTAATTAATAATAATTATCTAAGATTTAACCACAATTAGCAATTTGATCAAGGTCACACTTTAAACTACAACAATATCTGCAGTGTGTGGTGCAAGTCCAGTACCCCCAGTTGAACAATATATTGTGCACCCCCTCAGTTTTTTTGATGATTCTTTTGGGTCTGGTAAGAATCTCTGCTCTTACAAGCTAAACAAATATTTAGAATATGCCTGCTCTAAGGGTCTCCTCCATTAACTGAATTCTATTTTAACAGAATTTAGTTGACACTATGAATTCTTTAAAAGAAGACAACAGTATTGTTAAATCTTAACACTGAAGTCCTGCTTTCATATTTAAAAGATCAAATATGGCAAAATATATAGCACCAAGAAAAAAAAAAAAGAAGATAAATGAGAAATTAGGATGAGTTTATTTTGCTGTTCATTCTAAAATTTTCAGTGCAATCCCAGCTTCTTCTCAGTGGAACTGTTTTGCTTTTTCTATCACATCAGTAACATAAGGTCATTTCCCTACCTGGACAGAGGAGCTTGGTACATTTTTTAAAATATATGTTACTCAGCTCTACAGTTCTGATGCACAAATTTCTTTTTTCATCATTCAGTTGGGGAAAAAAAATAAATCACCCTAAAAACATCAGTGTTTGCATTCTGAAAATGACTATATGGTACTTGGAGAACTGGAAAATTATGCTTCTGAAAACTTTTTCTCTTTTCATTCTGCTAAGCTAATAAAAGCTTTTCTCTTCAGACAAACTTTATCTTCCTTACATCCTTAGATATTGGCATTACAGGCAGAGCAACACTACAAGGCAGTATTCAGCACTAAGTAAGTAAAATAAGGACCAAGCATGTATTACACTTCTTAGCTATGATACCATTATTTAATTAGCACTGCTGGAAGGACTTTTTAGTGTACAAATTAAAAAGATCACAATGTAAAGAAGCAAAAGAAAAAAGAAGGAAAAGCTTTGTCATGTACCTAGTTGATCTGCCAGATGTTTCCCCTTCTCCATAGGAATAATTCTTTCATCCTCCATGTCACACTTGTTTCCAACCAGAATTACCTGTGCATTGTCCCAGGAGTAAGTCTTGATTTGTGTGGCCCTGTAGAAGGTCAAAAACATTATTACCTTCCATCAGTCGTGCTGAAATACAATCATGTATCAAGAATGAAAACAAGTACCACTAAATCTCAGTATCTCGGGGCTGTATGTTGGTTAAAAGACAAAATAAAGCAAGGATACAGACTGGGAAATTTATAGCACTGTTCTATTTTGCTACTCAAAATTTGTGTGACACGAGTGTTTTAAAGATCATGAGATCAAGACAAGAAGCAGAATTGAATAGTTTTTGAAGTCTAGGGACAGAAAAGTATTCTTCTAAAGATTATTTTCCTTCAAATGAAATCACAGAATCACCATGGTTGGAAAAGAGCTTTAAGCTCATCAAGTCCAACCATTATCTAACTACCAGTGCCACTACTCCACCATGTCCTTAAGCACCACATCAGACAGCTTTTAAATACATCCAGGGATGGTGATTCAACCACTTCCCTGGGCAGCCTGTTCAGGTCTTGGATAACCTTTTTGGTAGAGAAGCTTTTCCTCATGTCCAACCTAAACCTTCCCTGGCACAACTTGAGGCCACTTCCTCTTGTCCTAGTTGTGACTTGTGAGAAGGGACCAACACCCACCTCACTACAACCTCCTTTCAGATGTGGAGAGCAAGAAGGTCTCCCCTCAGCCTCCTTTTCCCCAGACTAAACAGCCCCAGCTCCCCCAGTTGCTCCTCATCAGACTTATTCTCAAGACCCTTCACCAGCTTCCTTGCCCTTTTCTGATCCACTTGTTATTTTTCTTACACTGGGGCACCCAGACAGCCCAGTGCTCAAGGAACAGCCTCACCAGTGCTGGATACAGTGGAACAATCATTCCTCTAGCCCATTCCTGGTGCAGGCCAGGATGCCATTGGCCTTCTTGGCCACCTGGGCTCACTGCTGGCTCACCTTCAGGGCAATGTTTAGTCCCTGATCTGTGAGGAATGACAATCAACTGCTCAGCTGAAGGATATTGTCCCTATAGAGAAAGCCAGGGAACTGAAATACACTTCATGCTAGACTTACAGCTTCTTGTACAACACATAACAATCATTCAGAGGAGACAAAAGAGATACTCGTTTGTGGCAGCACATTTGCTGCAAAGTTTTAGTAACACCATAAAAAATTGTGTTTTGAGAGTCAAATAGATGGAAACATTAAGGTATTTTTGCTTTAACAGGAAAACTGGTTCACAGAGGCTGAAAATTGCACAGAAATATGGAATCAACAGCTCAAGTGAAGCAGAAGTTGACTAATTTCTGGTAAAGAAAGACAGGAGATCAAGGTAAGGCTCTGTGAGCAACATTTGAACCCAGGAGGATTAAGTGATACCTAAAGCAGGAAGCAGCAGATGCAGGGACTGCAGTATCATACAAACTCTACCTTCAGTGAGAGGGATCAAGTGGATGGGAGCTCAAATAGGAGACTGGGATGAACTTCCAGCCTCTAAGGCTCTCTTGGGGCTCATGTGCTGAAACTGGAAGGGTGCTAGCTGGGGATATCCAGAGCCTGACCTTGCACTTGGCCTCTTTATAGTTTCTCTGACAAAAGGAGAAGATACTTCTTTTTTTTTTTCCTGTTTATTCTGAGGGACCAGAATTTCCTACCAGCCTTAGTGAGGAGTGACAGAGCCAGCAGCAGAACAGTACTGGTTGGGCATCATTTTAATCCATATTTTCAGACTGGCCAAAGCTATTTTATCTTCACCAAGCTACCTCCATCTTTCAAGACTCCCTCCTTCCCAAAGGTAATTAGGCTGCTGTGCCGTAAGCTCTAGGCTCCTTCCCTCCTCCAGTATCTAATTCACCTTCCCACTCCTAGTCCCTGCTCCCACTTCTCTATACTGAACACTACAGCTTGAGGCAATCCTGACATTGCCCAGGAGAGCCTGGAGTCCCTCAGATTTTTACTTCTGTTTAGTTTGCTTGAACTCCATTAAAAATAAAGCACTTGATGCCTTCTCTTTTGAATTAAAAGCAGCTTCCTGCTCTGATCTACTAATGATAATTGTTAATTAGTTTGAGTTGCTTGCTTGTCTTTTGCACAGAAAGCAGCCAGTTGTTACCCCCAGGTGTCTGTGGAGAAGGGGGTGATTTCACTGGGCAGCCTGCCTTTAAACAGCAGCCTGTTTGGATGGCACTGGAGAAAACAAACCTCAACCAAGCCCAGAGCACAAGCCCAGCCCCACACTGCAACACACAGAAATTATCAAGGACTTCAATCACTTCCCAGTGATTAAAGCTAAACTAATAATCACTTCCCAGTGTCCTCCTGGAAAGGCTCTCCCTCCAGGCCCAGTTCTGGCTCCTCCACTTTCACCCCATGTAGACAAGCCCTGGGAGAGCTGAGTCTGGGATGAGTTTGTGGGGTACTCTGGAGTTTCTCAAGCCTCATCACAGGAAGGGATGGCCTCAGAAATGGACCAAAAGCCCAGGAAGATGAAATCTCCCCAGACTCCCTCCTCAAGCAACAGAAAGTCTCTCCAGGTTCAGTGTGAAACTCCTATAACCAGGCTTCTGACTCCAGTCCTCTTTTTAGATTCATTTCAATCCCTGGGAGGTCATATAGGGACACATTGCCAAATCTTAGCCACTTAAACAGAATCACTTAGAAAATGAAAAAGAAGAAAAAAAAGCATGAATAATCTCCCAGAGGAACTCATCCCTCTCCTTGTTTCGTACAAATTAGTGAAAAACCTCTCTCACTGAACACTGACATTTACGCTCATTAGGAACCAGAGTTAGGAAGAAAAATATCTAAAAGAATCCCTGATCCCCATACAAAAAGGCAGCAATTTTTCAGAAGCTTTTGGAAAGATAATCACATAAATAAATACATAAATAAAGCTTGTGCAATTGAGAAGTTTCAACAATTATCAGGGCAGCCTGATATATGTGAATATGCTGAATATATGTGCTGGGAAAACATATATTTCTGTGACACCATAACAGTGCTGTGCCTTATTTGTGCTGAATTCCACAAATTAATGACAAAGCATGGGGTTTATGCTTCTTGCTTAGAAGAAAAATAGTCTCAGGTTCACAGTTACATGGATATATCAACAGCTTAATTTGGAGATCAGCCTTAAAGATGGATGAGGCTGATGATTTGTGAACTCAGCTGTCACTTAAATCTAAGTTAAATATAAGCAATTTTTTCTTTCCTTCCATGAAATTGTCCATATTGACCAAAGCAGAGTTTCCATAATATTTTCTATTTACTTTACAGTATCAAATGCTGAGTATATTCTTGTTTTACTAGGGTTTCAAATGAGGTATAAACAACTGATTTATCTACAAACAAAACTATCCAGCCAATGCCAAATAATAGCTGTCAAAGGAGCCTACTAAAAAAAAACAATCTAGAAACTGAGCTGAAAGCCATGAAAACTCATTTAACCCTTTCACTCCCCCTACAAGAAAGACATCTTGTTATTCAAACTATTAGCTATTCTCAAATATCAGGTAAAATCCACCTTTGCTTTTGCCCATTTATGCTTTTTCTTCTGAACTAAGATGACTGTACTCCTGCTACACTGCAGTAA
The DNA here is from genome assembly GCA_013401355.1 of Ceyx cyanopectus. Classification (NCBI taxonomy): domain Eukaryota; kingdom Metazoa; phylum Chordata; class Aves; order Coraciiformes; family Alcedinidae; genus Ceyx; species Ceyx cyanopectus. Next base: position 29,243 of record VYZU01013263.1, read on the forward strand.
GAAAAAAAAGCCCAACACCCAGGCTTAATCTTTTCAGGTTTCTCCTACAATCTGCTGTACTTTTCCTAGTGAAGGAACAAGAGAAGAGGTCACGCCCTAGATATTCCCAAGTGCATTTACATTGTGTGTCTTATCCTATCTCAGCTGCTTGAAGATAATGGTGATTAATTGGGGTGATTCATGTGAACAAAGCAAAGACTGTACCTCACACTCATGTACTGCCTCAACAACTGGTCTGAATACCTGGTTCTGGCCACGACCCTCTTCATTCAGGACAGGGAACCTTTACTTGATTTATGCAAAGTATTTCTGGAGTGGCACAAACCAAACCAGAATCTTCTTTAGGACATCCACCCATAAGAGGGGTGAAGTAAAAAGATCACCCAAGGAAGAAGTTGTATGGCAGAGTGGAAGAGATACCTTTTCTCTTGTGGGCAGGTCAGAAGGGTGTTAAAACAGTCACATGCCAGTAAGCCAGAGATGAGAAGTGAAGTGCACCATGAATACATGGGAGGCAGCACTATAGGGGATGTTGGAGCTTCCTGAAAAGGCCTGGAGGATAATAAGGCTACTGAGCACAACCTGCTATGCCTGTTTCCCAGCTAGAGGGAGGGCAGAAGCTCTGAGATGCTGGCCTAGAAGGGAAAAGACTTCTCTGTGATGGACAGCTGACTTTGCACAAAGCCACCTTCCCATAATGTCAGTGCAATTATCAAGATGAACTCTGAGATCTATGCACACCCCTGTGAGCTCAGAATTTGTCATGGGCAAGGGTTTACTTGGAGTGCTAGGTCTGTGGTTCAGCTGCTCATGCTTTTGGCTTGTTTTCTGTAGGGAGCTCTGCAGGAAAAGATGGTAGAAGAGAAAAACAGCATCTTAAGGACCCTGAATCACTAAGCAGCAATAGGCAGGGCACCAGCAAGAAGGAATAAACTTTAGACCATAGAATGTCTCACTGCAAAACACATAGATGGCTACTGTACACAACTCAACCCATTCCAAAGGTTTGTGAATGGATTTTTAGGATCCAGGTATTATGTCCAGATAGGAAATTCCTACCAGCCCATGAGAATGGACTGGGGTGGAAATCAGCCAAATGTCAGTGGAAGGGACAGCACCTCATATTTTATTTGCTGATTATTTTCTTGGGGCACCCTCCTAAGCTTGGTTGTATTTGCTTTATGAACCCAGTCCCATATCACAGGGCAGATGGCTTGCTCACCTTTTTGTGCCAGAAAAACACTCAAATTCCATCCACACCCCCTATTTTAGAGACGACTGGGAAGAATAACAGGTTCCTTACTGGATTTAATTCACAGCAACTGCAGATTTATTCTCAGTGTCTAAAAGGTCAGTGGGTTGGCTGCAGCATGCTGCATTTATGACAAAATATTAAACTTGACAGTATTCTTTGTTTCCTATAGCTGGACACTGACAAACACATCACTAGCCAGCTAGGATACAGGACACTTAAAAGAGTGAAAGGATGTGTAGGATTAATTGCTGCAATTTCTGGAAACTTGAGGCTGTAATAAGACCTGGGCTGGGCTTTGTTAGAGCTTTTGCATATATTCTAAGAGGATGCCCCATTTCTTTCACTCAGCATTAGGTGTCCTGATGCTGCTGCTGGCTCACACTTGACCTGGAGAAGGAACTAGGCTCATGGAGACAAAGACTCTGAACTGAAGGATCTCAAGTAGTAGACACCTTAATTTTCTAGGTGCTACAGCAGCACCAGACAAGACTGATTCCATTTCTTGTCCCCTCAGAAGTTTAGAAAGCAATTTGGCAGAAAAAAACCCAAAGTTCTCTCTCAGCTGCATCACCACTAGAGGACTCTGCTGGCACAGGGATGCTGGTGGAACCACAGTCCTGTCTCCTCACCTGTGGACAAGCTGCAGAGAGGAAATGGGCTACCACAAACCCATTTTAGCTGCCACACTTCATCATCTGGGCTCAGAATCTTAAAACTAATGGTTGGAAAGATTCCCAACTTAAAGTAAAACCCAACAGTGGCGGTTCACCTCTGTCCCTTGGCTGATAGCGTGCTCTTAGCAAAGATATTAATGAGGCCCTGGTGGAACAGTAAGGTATCAAGTCAAACATACAAAGCTGACCTTTCCTGATTCTTACAGCCTTGCACCACTGCCTGTGACAGAACAGATGTTAGATCATCTCCAACACTGATGAGGCCTTCTACAAGCAGCTGAGGGTAGCTTTGAAATCACAGGCTCTGGTTGTCATGGGGGACTTTAATTACCCTGACATTTGCTGGGAAAATTACACATCCAGACATGCTCAGTCCAATAGCTTCCTCCAGAGCATTGATAACTTCCTAATGCAGATGTTGGAGGAGCTGACACGGAGAGGAGTGATGCTGGACCTTGTACTGACCAACAAAGAGGGACTGGTAGAGGATGTGAAGGTAGGAGGCACCCTTGGCTGTAGTGACTTTGATACAGTATCAAAATGTATGGGATACAGTATCAAAAGCCTTGCCGAAGTATGAAGATATCAGTAGATGGTTAGATGAGGGTAGTGCAGTGGATGCGGTGTTCCTTGACTTCAGCAAGGCTTTTGATACTGTCTCCCATGGGATCCTCACAGCCAAGCTTGAGAAGTGTGGGTTTAGTTACGGTGTAATAAGGTGGATTGGGAAGTGGCTAAAGGACAGAGCCCAGAGAGTTGTGGTCAGTGGAGCAGAGTCTGGCTGGAGGCCTGTGACTAGTGGANAGAGCTGGGCAGGGAGAAATTTAATGAAATTTAACAAGAGCAAGTGTAAGGTGCTGCATCTGGGGAAGAACAACCCCATGGATCAGTACAAGCTGGGGGCTGATCTATTGGAGAGCAGCTCTGAAGAGAAAGAGACCAGGGGGTCCTGGTGGACAGGAGGATGACCATGAGCCAACAATGCACCCTTGTGGCCAAGAAGGCCAATAGTACCCTGGGATGCATTAGGAGAAGTGTGGCCAGCAGGTCAAGGGAGGTTCTCCTCCCCCTCTACTCTGCACTGGTGAGACCCCACCTCGAGTACTGTGTCCAGTTTTGGACACCCCAGTTCAGAAAAGATAGAGAGGCTACCAAGATGCTGAAGGGAGTGGAGCATCTCCCTTATGAGGAGAGGCTGAGAGAGTTGGGGCTCTTTAGCCTGGAGAAGAGGGCACCAAGGGGGGACGTCATCAATGTCTATCAACATGTTAAGGGTGAGTGTAGAGAGGATGGAGCCAGACTCTTCTCAGTGTCATCCAATGACAGGACGAGAGGCAATGGGTACAAGTTGGAGCACAAGAGGTTTAGGGGAAACACAAGGAAAAACTTTTTCCCAGTGAGGGTGCCAGACCCGGAAATGGGCTGCCCAGGGAGGTTGTGGAGTCTCCTTCTCCGGAGACACTTAAGAGCCGCCTGGATCTGTTCCTGGGTGACTCGGTCTAGGTGATCCTGCTCTGGCAGGGGGATTGGACTAGATGATCTCCTAGGTCCCTTCCAACCCCTACCCATTCTGTGATTCTGTAACACAAAGCTTCAGGTGAAACTTCACATAAGCAGACTTTACAACAGCAGCTCTTCATGGCAGCTCATCCTTGTGTGGAAGGTGGGAGAGAGGGAAGAGCTGAACTGCAGCCCTGCTTCTCAGCTCAGATCCCAGTGGGGAGTGAGTTTGGACAGAAGACAGGAGGGATGAGCTGTGAGAGGTCCCTCCAGGCAGAGAAGGAGAAGTGTACCCCAGAACATGGGGGAGAGGAGCCTGGCTACCAGTGCAGATTTGATACTGCTGTGGGGCTTTTAAAGTGACTGATCAGGTGCTTTCCACTGCAAGCCAAAAATACTCCCTTTTTGTCATCAGCAAGTCCAGAAATCATTTTCCTATGTTTCTGTTCTAGATTTTGCTCTCCCTCCCTCCTCTCATTCCAACTGCAACTAATTTAACCTTCACAAGTTTTAAATGGGGAAAGTTAGATTTTTCATTATCTCCAGGTAGGCAAGGTGAATACTCTTTCCTGTGTCTACACTTGTATGTTCAAAAAAGCCCCAAACCACCAACCATACAACAAAATCTAAATATTTTTAAGGCAGTCTGGAAAGATTTAGTCTCATCGGATTTTAAATGAGATTTGATTCAAACAACCCCTGTTAAACGAGATTGTTTTAGCAGCATAGCCAGAGACATCATAAGCCCACATGATGCAGTAAAGGATTAATTTAGGTACAATTAATTAGAACTTTTAAAAGCAACAACTACTATAGTATGTTGTTATATTTTAATCATAACTTTTTCATTAAAGTGAAGCTGTAGAGTTCAAAACCAAATTATTTACCCCAGAGTTTAGATAAAGGAAATAATATAATGATGCAAAGCACTGGGCAGGATGAAATATCTAATGCTCTCAACAAACAGTTGTGAGGAGAGAATTGGCCAAAAGCAAACAAACCCAACACCAACACCATTTCATACCAGTCCTGCACTGCATTGAAGGAGTCTTCACTGGTGATGTCATACATGAGGACAAAACCCATGGCCCCTCTGTAGTAGGCTGTAGTGATGGTCCTGTATCTTTCCTGGCCAGCTGTATCCTGGAACAGAAAGGAGTATTTAGGTTTGAAGACTTCAATTCTCAGACATAAGAATTGTAGCTAAGTCCCATATTTAAAATAATGCCACCACTTTTTGTTATTACACAATTTTAAATTCTGATTTGCTCCCCACTGAAATGAACTCTACTTACACTGCAGCATTAATTGGGCTTTTGCATCAGCTATGATTTGTTAAATGCATTTTGACACATGTACTATCAAAAAAAAATACCAAAGATGTCAACTCTTTAATTGCTCTTCTCTGCCTCAGCCTCAATGCAATAACAAAATGTAAGCAGAGTTCACTGAAAGCTGACACTTCAAAGCAGAGGCAACAGAAAACAGTCCAGGCAAAAGGCATTTACGTGTTGCAATTTAATGCCAAAGTCAGAAAAATGACCTTGGATAGATGCTGCAGGTGGCTCAGTTCTTACCTGAGGTTAGACACAACAATTAAAGACTCGATGCAATTAATTTTATTGTACAAAGTGAATTTCAGGTAGCACATCCCAATCATACTGTCTGAAGAGCACATACTAATTCAAGATTTGCTTCATCCTCTCCTGTTGGTTCAGCTGAATTCCCTCTACCTGTAGAGTGCTGGAGAATACCTCTAACCTGCAGCTGTCATTTCTGTGCTCAGCCTGGCAGCACAAAGGTGAATCTCTGGCATATACAACAGAATTTAGAAAGACTAGTGACAGCTGGAAAACATGTCAACTACCATCTGGTGGATGCCAACAACATTTACTCCTCACATTTTGCGTGCCTGCTCTTAAAGGGAGTGATTAGATCAGCAGCCCTGCAGCCAAGCTGTTCCCTCTGGACTGGGGAAGCAAGGAGAGAAGCCCTGTGCTTAATGCCTCTCATTCAGGAGGAATTTATCATTTGAACAAACACATTTCATCCATCTCTTGGCAAATGGCAACTCTGGGAAATGGGTGCAGGGAGGCACAAGGCTTTACCTTCAGAGCACTGACTGCTAGCTACTCCTATGGATTAGCAGGGCAGAAATGAGTGGTCCTTTAGCATTCCAAAACCCACACTTCAGAAAGAATTTACTGCCACCAGTTTACAAATGTGACACATTTCTCTCCTCTAGAGAAAAAGATCCTAAAGGAGTTATCAATCACATAGCTAGTTGGAAGAGTAAAATAACCCCCTGTAGAGCACTCTTGCAGCACTACAGAGCCAGTTTCTGATCACACAGCACATCAGCACAAGCCCAACAAACACGTAAGGTGCAGGGAGTATGAAACTACCCAGCTTTCAAATCCTCCTGTCCATCATTCCATACATGCAGCTTTGTTTTCACTGCATGCAAGAGACAGCTGTTGGCTCTTCCAGAACACATGCTAGCCAGTCTATGAAAGGGGAAAACATCAATGATGGCCTGTTGTTCTGCACCAGAATATCACAGAGGCTCTCTGGAGGAGGAAAGTGCTTGTAAATAAGCTCCCTGCAGCTTGCTTAAAAGGCTCTGCCTTTTTCACTGTCATGAGTCTATCTACAGCTCCAACACCCTGAGAACTCCCCAGTGGAGAGATTATGCAGAAGGAGTCTTGCTGTTTCTCCACCAATCCTCTAGAAAAAAGAAGGGCTTTTTCCTTAAAACTTGTGCATTTCTATCAAGGCAGGGCAGTCCATTGGCTGATCATGGCAAAGCACTGCATGCTGGCTGAGAAGCAATCCTCCTGTTCCCTCCTGCCAAGCAGTACCAGAGTCAGGTGGACTGTACCTTGCAGCCTGTTTCTTTTCCTACCATTGATAAATCCACCTGGACAGCAGATCTTGCTTAGCTGCTGTACACCTAAACCAGCTGTGCCAACTAGATCCTAACTATACTTCTTCAAGTGGGGAACAGAATTGCTCTGTTTATTCAGAGATGTGATAGTTGCTTTATTTTAGCCTGATTTCCCAAGGACATGGTGTTTATTAAATCACCAGTTCCCACACATGTACATCTAGATGCTCATTGTAACTCTTACTGACTTTTGATCAAATTTGAGGGGGAACACTCTCAAAGGTCCCTTCATACAAATGTCACAGAAATAGTTGGTAAAGTGGAGAAAAAAAAAAAAAAAGAGACCTTAAGCATACCTTAGCTGGGGAAAAAACCTTAAGTACAAGCTTATCTTCTTCCAACATCAGAGGATGTACAGGAGAGCATCTTACCTCATGCTTCATTAGGAGACAGACCTAAATCAGTATTAGTATCTTCTCAGATTTTGTAACCAACAAGATGAAAGAAATCCATAGGACCTGGGGCTTCTTCAGTTCTCATGCTCACAGGGTTACTCTCTTAACACCTGTGTTCCCAGGTTCCTCTATCTCCCAAATCTCATCTTCCATTTTCTGCTCTGTTTAACTCGTGCTTATTTTGGCTGAGGGCACGAGGCTGTGACCAGGCAGTAAGCAACTGCAAGGCACTTTTTCTAGCTACACAGAGAATAATGTGGAAAGAAATTAGATTTTACAATGGCTGGGAGCAAGGTGTTAGCTCTGAGGATGCTCAGCCAGGCTGCCATGGGCAAGCAGCCCCAAGGGACACCAAGTGTGGCTTTCAAAACCTGTCCTGGTACCATTTTCATGCTTCAGCTTATTGGACTTTTAACTGTGTTAAAAGGCACACTGGGCTGAAAGCTCTGAAATACAGTCATTCTGGTTGGTTAATTCAATATTCTGGCTGCTAAGCCCCTGTGTGTGGGGGTGGGCCCTGCTCTGCACACAGCAGGGACAGCACTGCAGGAGTCACAGAACCCTCAAGGGCTACATGGGTCAATTAGTGCAGCCTGCTCTCTGCTGGACAATGTTCCTACCTCATTAGGAAGGCAATTTGCATATTTATTAGTACATACTTAGGCAGCTGCTTTCTCAGGTGATCAGAGGCAGCGTGCACGGGAAGAAAGGCAACCTATAGTTCATGGTATGTAAAGTTTATTCATAACCATGGCCTAGAAGCCATGTGCTACAGTGCAGAGATGTGATTCATCTCTCTGAGTCACTGATGGGTTCCTGGCTCTGTTTTACTGCACAGGTACAGAACATGTCATCTCCCCTCCAAGGCTTTTAGCTGCAGTTCTCCAAATCCATTTGAATCTTTGTAACATCATCCTGAAGTGATTTCTTTTCCCCTTGGGTTATGTTACTTTCTTAGAGAGCTATAAACTGGCTACACTTTCTTGACTCACACAGTGTTTTATGCTAACTTCATGAACATCCCACCCTCCCTCCCATACTTCAACATCAATAAAACAAACACCAACTGCAAAATCTGAGCTCAGTTTCTTCATCATCCACAGTAGCTGCCCTTACATCAATTTAAACCACCATGAACCTCAGTAATTAGGCATTTCAGGTTTTAATGTGCAAGATGTTTATCTAGTGAAGGAGAAAATGACTGACACAGATTGCTGCCCCTCTCGGCCTCGAGTTGTTTGCAAGATTTCCAGGTAGACCACAAACTCATTAGAAGGCAAGTAGATGAAACACAGGCAGGGATCAGCAGAAAACCAGTCTAGCTCTAATTAACAGACTAGCCCAAGGCCTATAAAGACTAACTTGAGCCTTCAGCATCCAGAAGCCTGTTTGGCTGTCCCTGATGAGGAATCAGAAAGCTTGGTAACCAAGCACAAAAGGGTCTCTGGGAGGTATATTTACACTAATGTGCTAACAAGTCTGTTCTTTTCTAGCTTATATATGTGCCTGTCCTTGAGACAAACAATTAAAAAAAAACCCCGAAGACCATCAGTTGGTAACTTGAAACAAAAAGTTGAAGGTTTTGCATTAATGAGCAATCAAAATTCAGTGTTTATCAGGGGAGAAAAAGACCTAAATGAATTTGCATTATGTTCAAATGCCCTCTGCTCACAAGATCCATCACTTAAACATTCACAATTGGAGCACAACCAGCTTTTCTTAAATTTACTTGGATGTCTCAGCAGAAACAGCAAGGTACTTACACAGGAAGCATATCTGAGTTTTTCAATCATGACAGATGCTCTTTGCTGCAGGTCTGAAAAATTAGAATCCTTGATTCTAAACCATCGTTCTTTTAGTGAAGATTTCCAGCCACAAGTTCTTTGTTCCAGATAAAATGTCACTGAAACTTCTCATCTGTAGTGGATTTAATCCCCTAAACACCATGACTGTTCTAGCAGTATGTGACAAACAACCTCTAAAGAAACAAACCTTTCCTTTTTTTAAAGGTTTATAATTTGATTTAGTTTTTAGTTCGTTGTTTTGTTGCTTGTTTGGGGTTTTTTTTTTAGACTAATACATAAGAACAAAAGTCACCTGTTGTCCACCCATTTGGCAACCATTACAAGACACATGTACTTAGCATTGTCCTTGCTCAGGCTGCTCAGAGTCAGAACAGCCCAATAACCAGCACCAACCAGAACCTGAGGGCTTCCTCAGCTGTGGTGAAGGAGAGACCTCTTCCATTCTGCCATCCATAACCTCATCCCACCAGGCAGATCCCTCACACTGCTCACCCAGCCTTCTCTGCCCTCCTTGCTGGACCAAGCTAGCTGCTCAGAGCATCCCTTCCTTACCCTTCTGGGCTGTTGCAACATGAAGTGTTAAATTTCTCATGACCTCAGGCAGTTCTAGGTGTTTTGGTCAATGTTACTGATGTGTGCTGCAAGGCAGCTGGGATGTTCCCATGTCAGGATACACACTGGTGAGGAGTGAGGCTTTGTGCTTGTCTGGTGCTCAGCGCAGAAGAGCTCTGCTATGAAATCAAAGCTCCTGGACGTTACATTAGCACACACACACATTTCTTTTGCAAAACTAAACTTTTGAGTGGAAGCTAACAGGAATCAGCTAAACAAAAGTCACCTTGAGAAAGAGGGAGGGGGAGGAAAAAAACCCCAAAACAACCCACCAAAAGTCACAAGGGTGAATGAAGAGAGTGACCTTGGGCAGATTAGTATGTGTCATTAATAAGAGAATGCCAACGTTGAGGTGACTGTTCCTGCTGGAAGCTAGAAATAGGAACAAACAGGCAAGCAAGATGAGTCACTGGTTAAGACATGGAAAAGACAGTGATGTCATGAAAAGCCTGTGAAGTTGCAATTGCTGCCAGGAGCAAAATAACACCTGGTTCCTTCAGAACTCAGTTCTGATTAAAATGCTCCACAGACTGTACTAAGCAGGTTTTCTTCCTCTCTTGTTATTAAGTGCTCCCATTGCCCAAGAGTCACTGGAACCTACACACACACGTTTAGATACCTTCAGAGGCAGTAAAAAAAGCCACAACACAAAACACCTGTCTGTTTTTCATAAAAGGCTTTGTCCTTGCAAAGTATTTTTAAAACATTTTTCCACTATGGCCATCTTCAACTCAGGGATAGTAAAGCCAGAAACCTTGGATATTTTCAGTACCACTGGTTGCAGAGCCAGACAATTTTGAAGTTATTCAGCCACTGAGTGTCCCTTCAGGTGAGGCACTGCACTTTTTTTTTTTTTTTTTTTTTAAGTACTTTTGTAAAGTAAGCTGATGGACAAGGAGGGAAAGTTAGTGTAGATTGGCCTCATACACAATAAAATGTTTCTGGTGATTGGAAAGCCCCAGCTCTTTAACTTTGCTCAGCAACTCCCCACACCATGTAGGAAAAAAAGCAAATTACTGAAAATATAACAGGGTGCATTTGCTCAGCAGAATGTAATTTCTACACTGGAATCAGGCCAAGGTACTGTGATTAATGCTCCTGCTTGTGACCTACTAAGATGTTAAAAAAATATTCTCCTTTTCCCAGGTGCACTGAGACTGGAGTGGAGATCAGAAGCAGCTGCCCTTCCTGATCTGTCAAACGGTAAGGAGAACTGAAACTGGGCTGCTTGCTCATGAACAGTATCTGCTCTTCTCATCTGTGACTAGGTTGAGTTTCTCTGTTAGAGCATTTAAAAGACAGTGATTGCAAAAAGGAAATCACATGAAAAGCACAAAAAGATTAAGTTAGTTGTGCACATCTCTCAAATCTTATAGAACTGAAGTCTTATTTTTCATGACTTCAATATGATATTTTTTTATTCTTCCTGATCCAGTTACCTTGCTAGAAAGATAAGGAAATGGCAGTAATAACACACAGCACCCACACCACACACCTACTTCAAACTTCCACTTCTCTAGCTGCAAATAAACAGCAGAGTTCAAGAGGTACGATGCGTTTGAAAGGCTGTCCACTGTGGGCAAGAGATAAAACCATCACTGCTGGGATAAAAAAAATACTTCAGAAAATTTCAAGAGGCTGAAATCCTAGAATAAGAAGCATTTTTGTCACTGAATGCAATGTTAGGGAAGAATATTTTGCCAGTGTTGCTAAGACTTCTTCAGCGGTCCCACGTATATCCTTTAGCTGGTTAATCACCCACCGCAGAGGCAGCCTTAAAACACGCAGATGTCTGAGCTGTGTTAGCTGCTGTAAAGCATTGCTAATTAGCTGGGGATGTGGGAGAAGGAGATGAATTAATCAGAGGACTTGAGAAGCAGCACTACACTCCCGAGAACCAGCAGACGTGGACACCCTCGAGGAGCCTGCAGGGCAGCGCCAGCCCGACCAGCGCGGCCTGAGGGTGGCACAAATCGCCTGGCAAAGACCTCACACAAAACCCGCGAGGAAGGTCAGAGATCTGTGGTGTGAATCTGTCTGAATTCAGTCGCCTGGCTCCTCCACCTGGAAAGGAACAAGGAGAGCTGAGGGGAATTAGCATTAGAGTGCTACCGGCCGGCTCCCCTCCAACGCACTCAAGCCAAACAGAGCAAATCCCAGCTCTGAGAGCAGCCGAACAAGACCCAGACTTCCTGGAACCTATTTCTAGGTTATCAAATGTCATGGTAACCAGCAGGAGAGCCAGGCAGCGAGGGGCTGGCTGCCGGGGGGGGGCTCTGCCGAGGCTGGGCCCAGCCGTGCTGCTCTGGGCAAGGCATCTGCCACCCCTACATCTGATGGTGTCCGTGAGCTCAGGGCCTTGGTGTCTGGAGGACCTGTCAGTACTCTAGATGTAAAAAAAACAACGTTAGTGCCCTGCTATGAGCACCACTGCCAGGGCTTGTTCTTATCAAGGCAGGATTACAGCTTGTTTAGTAGTGGGTTTTGACTAAATCTGAGCTTCATACTTCACAAGAACCCCCTGGAGACAGTATGTCAAGGGGGTCAATTCTGAGATGAAGTGCTCAGAAATTCTGGGGAGGTGTTTACAGTATTTCCAAGATTAAAATGCCAAATCAAATTACAACCACAAGGCAAGAACATGTACTTTAAATTGAAGGGCAGCAGCAAGACACAAAGAAAATAACCAAACAATTTATATTAAGAACCACCTGTCAATGAAAGAAAAAATAGTCTTTTAAAGGGCTTTAAAACCCTAATATGTAATTTTTTCAAGACTTGGAAAGAGTCGATCAGGCATTTTCCAATTTATTATCTCCTAAATTAGGAAAAAAAAGCCCCAACACTGAATTCAGGTGAACATTAAACAAAAATGTAAAGACATTTAAGGTTCTAGCTCTCAAGAAGGTAAAATGAAAGCTTAAAGACAACAAAACTCAATAAAAACCTGAAGCTCATAAATCAAAATATACATCTAAAGGAAAAAAAAAAAGGTATGCAGCTCACTTCAGTAGCTTGAAATACATTTCCAAATGCTGGACTTAGGAGATAGAGGAATCTATATTACTTCTAAGATTCTATTTGAAAGAAATGTGCACATACTTTCAAAAGCAAAGCAATAAATAAAATCTGGTACAAATCTTCATTGGTGACATGAAGAGGCTTTTGTTTAAATTCACAAAAATGTAAAAAAGCAATCAAATGGAATCTGAAATTTTCCAAGTAAACCCACATCTCTGCTGAGAATAGAAAGGAAGACTTTCAGCTAAAGGACAACTATTTTGGAGTAGTCATAAGCATCTTAAAATAGAGGCTTAGAATTGAAGTTCTTTGTCAACCACAACAGTATGTGCACGATGATGCTCAGTAATAGCACAAGACAAATAAGACAAATAATTTTCTATCATTTACCAAAATATTTTCTATTGTCACCACACAGTCCAGATGTTAAATTGGCAATGTCTGTGCAGCAGCTGCTGATGGCTCTACAGCACTCCTGAGGCAGCTCAGGAAGCAGCTGTGAGGTGCCTTTGGGGCTGCCCTGTGCTTACAGTGCCTACCTATGGGCTTCTTGAGGTGAAGTCCTTTTGCACATTATCCTATATCCACTCACCTCTGTGGTGATGCCATCTCCTCTTTTCCCTTTGGGAAGAGGGAGTGTCCTAAGCAAATACTTCTTGACATACACGTGAGGTGTTTTCCTCTTTGGTGTTTTCACTGTGTACTAATCACTTCATCACCACAATACCTCCCTGCTCTGTCTAGGCTGTGCCTTCATCCCTCTCCTACCAGCACTCACTGCACCACAACAAAGTACATGTGTGAGGGCAAGTGCATCCATCTTGCAAACTGAGAGCTCCTATAAATCTCCAACACCCTCAGCCAAGCCTTTTTGGCAGACCAAGTAGCAGCATCAGAGCTCATGTCCTGCCAACACCCGCACCTCAGAGAATCATAGAATGTTTTGGGTTGAAAGGGACATAAAGATCATTTAGTTCCACCCCCCATGTCATGGGTAGGGATACATTCCACTAGATCAAGTTGCTCAAAGACCCATCCAACCTGGCCTTGAACACTTCCAAAGGGAGAGAGTCCTAAGATCTAATCCTCAAGAATGAATCTTTGTCACAACTGAGCAGTGCCTCGTGCCAGCCTTCCTGATCCTTAGTGACTAAACATTTCCTAGATTCTAGTTATCAAGTTGGGCATAAACAAATATGCTGAAAAGTATCATCCACAGTGTGTACTCTCCATGGAGTCAAACGGTCAGGCAATAAGTATTAGATGATAAAGAATATACCCTGTTCTAATCTCAGTGTCCTTCCATATCACTAATGATATCCTATCGAGTCAGCCCTGCATTCATTAGGATAGTTGTATCAACAGACAGCAAATGTTATATAAAATCTCTTGGATAAGAGCAGACCACATCCTGGTACATGTTTACTCCCTTTTAATTAATGACCAGACTAGTTGACGTCTATCTCATGAAATGAGATGTCAACACAAACGACCTCCACATATTCCCTATCCTTCCAAGCAGCTTATTGACAAAAGCTGCTGGAACAACCTTTCATCCACACTTGTTTCAGTGCTTCATCCATTGCTCTGCTACTTGAAAATGGAAGAGGCTGTGGAAAGAAAACCAGCATCTGGCAAACAAGTTCATCCCTGTGATCATGAAAGAAAATGAGAGGGACAATACTAGAAGTACACTGGGACTTCTCCAGAGGGAATGGGATCTCCTCCAAAGAGTGAACTACTGGGAAGGAGACACCTCGTGACACATTGTGGTGGAGGAAAGAGGGACAAACTGAAATGAGCCAAAACAACAGCAAAAAAAAAAAGATGATGGGAAGGCTGGCCCAGTAAAAAACATTGTAAAGGTGAGCTGTGTTTGGGCCAGCTCAGTAACATAGAATCAATGACCAGCCCGGACATTACAAAGCTTGTTTCAGCAAAGGCAAAACAAAGAATTGCCTTGGGCAGGGGTCAGGATTCTTCAGCTGTGCCAGAGATTGGCAGGACCAGCCCTCCAGGCAGTCTCTCCTTCAAGCTTGAATGACTCCCTGTTTCTGCAGCTCCCAAGGAACACTACAAACTAAAGATGATAAAGTGATAGTATCCTTGCCACAGTCAGCAAGACAAAAGAACTGCTGTTGATCTCACTATGTCTAGGACTTGTGTTCAGTTCACTATTGACATTTCCAATGCAGGAGGAAAAACTCTTCAATCACTCATTTTACTTAGTAATCACAGATCTCTGCTTCTGCTGGTGGGTTTTGTTTGGTTTTGGTTTTGTTGTTGATGGGTTTTCTTGTTTGTTTAGTTGGGGGTTTTTTAATCTTTGTGTAGAGCTTCTCCTGTCACTTCCAGGGGGTTGGCCCAGCTCGGCACCCACAGAGTTGTGAAGAACTGTGATAAAGCTCAAAACATTCCAAGTTGAAAATGCATTTTGTTCATCCTAGTTGCATCCAGGAGCTTCAGGTCAGGATTTGATGCCTTGTGACATATGCTTGTAGCATGCTGCAGCATGCAGCTCCTCTTGGAGCCTTTCCCTTTTGTCAGCTTGTGCCAGTCTGGACATTGAACAGCTTCACAGAATGGTGACACAGGTCAGTGCACAGCCTGGCTGAGGATTACAGCCACGCTCTGGAGAAGCAGGGCTGTCACCATCTTTACATCCACGTGGTGGTTACTGAAAAGCTGTTTCTCAGGCATCATTCTCGCATTTCAGGAGCAAATGATGGAAATGTAATGAATGAAATTATCTAATGAAAACAGAAACTCAATTACAAGCTTCACATTGTGTCTCAATTAGATGGTGCTTAGGTCAGAATACTCAGGTGTTAATAGGATTGTTAAAACAAAGAAAATGAACAAGCGAAGGGGAAAAAAATCAACTAGGCGTAGTAATAAAAATGTCCATAATTAGCATCTTTGTTTTACTGAGGGTATCTCAAAGCTTCAACAGCAGCATATAGCATCAGAGATTTTTCCAATACACCATTATAATAAAAGGGAAAACAAGGAATTGAGAAAGAATGTGCTCTATTAACTTGATATTGCCATGGTAAACAGTTTTACAGTCTTGTAAGAAAGATTAAAAAGATCACAAGTTGCCATGGTACCATTGTTCCTTCCAGCTTCATGTTTTCAACCCAACATTGAATACATTAAAGGCTACACAGAGCTGCACTTTCTCCACTGTGAACTCATCCATCCCTTTCTGTGGGAAGCTGCCATAACCAGCAGAGGATTTTTTCAGATTGTCTTTGTTCACAGGAGCCACCAGCATGTTATTCATAATTCATTATAGTATCCATAATTTGAAATTGAAATAATTTCTGGACGCAGTTTTCCAAGCTAACTTCAGACAAAGCATCTGAACTAGATTTTGCTCTTGGGTATCTGCTGTAGCTGGAGTTTTCTGGGTTTGTGTGATCTCAGACGAGATGAGCAGCTGATCCACTGTTTATTCACTTGCTCAACAGCAACAAAAACCTGCCAATTACCAAGCTTGTTCCTGTCACTGCAGATGGACAGGGCTAGAGGGGCAGCTTGGGAAATGAGAAAACATCTCCTACAACATGAAAGCAAGGGAGACAAGGGCACATTGCCAGGCACTTTCAGGACTCCTGCTGAGTCTTTATGAAGACCATTCTCTTTTCACTGACCTTTCCCTTGCAAGTGTTTTCCTCCCAGCTATACAACCATCTTCCTGCCTCCACTGATTACTTCTGGCCACTTCCAGAGCTTTACACTTAGTTGTCTCTCACCCCAAATTCAGGTCAGTTTGGGATACAGACACCTATAGACACAGGTACACAAAGCCATGCCCAAAACTACTTTCTGTACTTCCTAAAGTAAAGGAGGAAATCAGTTTCAAGGAATGAAGAGTTAATATAGAAAAGAAAAAGAAACACCATCCTAGAGGTAGCTATTAATTTATATTGTAATACAGATTGTTTTGGCCTTAGAGAAACATCAAGTTTACATTAAAAGTATACCTCATTTGCCTGTCTGCTTGCCCACCTGAATGAATACAGGTGTTAACTGAAAAGCTATACAGCCCAAATATCATACACAAACTGCCTCAAGGACATATCAAGGCTGTCATCTGCTACATCCAGGAGGATATGCCACCCTGCTGCTTGACAGGAGCAGATTAAATATCAGCAAACCTCTTCCTGTTCTTAGCAGCCACGCTCATGTCACACGAATGACTCCTGCAAAACATACAGCAAAAGCAGGAAAGTCAGGTTGTGTCATTCCATGACCCAGGAGAACACCACACTCAGCTAGAGCAACCCTTCATATGCCAGTGGGACTTTCTCCTTTACATCTCCTCCTCTTGACTCATCAGACTGCCTAAAGGTGAGAACACTCCAGAGTTTATTCAACTCCAGAGCCCCAGAGCAGCCTCACTGGCACTACTGCCAGCTGTGCTGCCAGACTGCAGCAAGCACTGCACTCACCTTGGACCTGCCCTGGGAGAAAACAATTGCAGCTCCTTCATTTGTGGCACTCTCTAGCTTCCTTCAGCTGCCAGCTGCCTCTCCACAGTGGACAGCTCCCTGCCCAAGAGCAAAGCTTGACCCTACTAGGAATAACAAGCAGAGCTCCCTCCTCCCACTTAGGCTCAACACAGGAGGCTCCTGTCTACTTAAACATTCTTTGTAGGGCTCACCTTGGTAGCACCTGCAGTGTGATGACTCAAGTGCTGTACCAAAAACATTGCAGAGAGAGCTGTAAAACATCCCACTCTCCTCCTGCAGCAGCTGTGTCTATAGTGATTATTTGCATAAGTCACTCAGATCAGTTGCTATTAATGACTATATCATGGATTATCACTTAATGTTCTTATATAAATAAGGTTTTTACCTCCTTGATTAAGTGAGTATTTTGGGCTAAGTGGAAAGCACTTTAGAGCCTACACATCAGCCAAGTCTCCCATAAGGAAAGCAGATGACTGGCTAGGACACAACTTCATTTCCCGGCCACTCAGAAGGATTTTTATTTCAATACCATAATCATACAGGTAAGAACAGTAGAGCTGGTTGTTCCAATTTGGATATTTAGCATGTTTATTAAGAATTTGCAGGATCACAACACAGGTAAGTTGATGTGACTTTTAGGGAGCACAGGAGAAATAGCTACATCAAGGAAGGATTCATCCCTTTTAGTTACTTTATAAAGAATAGAACACTATATTTTGGCTGATTTATAACCACACAATGCAACAGGAGAAGTTTTTGGCCCCAGGTTTGAGAGGTTGCAAGCAACAATCTGCTTCCTCTAAAATATCCACTATGATATTACACTTTTTCTCCCTAAGCAATACGTACACAAACATCTAAAATGAACAGGCTCCAGTAAATTAAGAACTAAAGGACCAATTTCAAAGACATTGGTCTAAGCTGGGTGCTCAGACCTCCTACACCACTAGCATGAGTTCATTATTGCATTTGAACAACCTCCTTCTGAAACCTTTGAGATACAAGAGGTTATTTTGGCACTTTGCCCTTGCAACACAACCCCCTGACCCATGGGCAGAATCTTGCTGAACAATGGCACTGGGTTACCATCTTCCACCACAAACTGTGGCAGCTGAAGGCAGCTACTATCCAGCAGCTGGAAGTTTTCACACACCTCAGCATGGGGGTGCAAAGCTGTAAGCCCCCAAATTCCATGGTAATGCCAGGTTGGGGGTTTTGGGGGGTTTTGATTTGTTTGCTTGGGTTTGTTGTTTTTTTTTACAGCTACCAGTATTACCAACTTCCTCACGTATAGAAATATATCTATCATAGCTAGGTATACTCAAGTTTTTAATTTGTACTGACAGAAGAATGTGTTGCCAATCTGCCATCAGAATAATGTGTCTCCTCCTGTTCATCAAGGAGTAACCACTGAGAAAAAATTCAAAATAGTCCAACAGGTTTTTTTCCTGTTCTTTTCATGAATGTCATAAAAACATTGTGTATCAGCTGCACTAGAAATTGAAACAATCTTTTAGACATGATGGATTGCTTCTCATTAGCATACACTCATGTCAGTAATCAAAATCAATCAACTTAAATCAAATTAATTCTCCATGTGTTCAGTTAAAATGTATACCATATGCTGGCTGAAATACCAAAGCAAGACTATGCTGCTGTCAAAAGCTTCTTTTTGCAGCTACATCGAGCAGCAACATTGGGTCAATTTCCATTAAAATACTAAGAAAAATCTTTGTATAACTATTTTCAACCAGCCCTCTGTAACTCCAAAGGATCAATTAACTAACTTGCTGAAATTTATCATTACTGACCCATCACATTATGTGCTGTCTCCATTGGGTCCAATCAAGGGTTAAGGCAAGAGCTTACTCTGATCAAACTGGGCCTCTGAGAATCACAATTCACAAGGCATATCTGGAATCTCAGCTTCAGTAGCATTTGCAAGATTTATATGATGGTATTTAGCACCAGCTCTTACTCTACCTGAACATCTGGTTGCTGTCAAATTTCCAAGGTAGGCTGAGCTGGAAAGCACCTGCTTACAATACCAACTACCTCCTCACATCACTTGTATTCTGAATGCTTAGGACTCTTCACCCTGAAGCCACTGGAGAAAGGCAGCTCAGCCTGGCTGAGCAGCACCTCCTCCAGCTGCAGGTGGAGCAGCATCTGGCCACAAGGCTGAGCAGCCAGCCCTCCCAGACACGGGGCTGCAGAACTGTCACCCCCATCACCACTACAGCTCCCTCCACACTACACTGTGTGCCTCGCATTCACAGGAGGCACTGGGCAGGCAGCTCTCTGCACATCTGCTTTTGGTTTTTATCCCACAATGCAGCTGCACAATCAGTAGCAAGTGTAACAGCAGCAGTACACTGTGAAGGGCTGGGCCAGTCCTCAGCCTGTCTGCTGCAACTGCTGACAAAACCAGCTGGAGTGAGTTGGCTGAAGTTGGCTGGCAAGAGGACATATAGCTTGTTTTTACATTAAATCCTTTGCAGTTATTTTAATGGCCCCGTTCTAACTTGATTTCAAGCAGCAGGAAACCTTTGATTGCCTCTCCACTCTCCTCAGTAGAAGCCTCAATTTCTACTCAATGAGACAACTTGTTTTTTCTCAGCTGATCACTGTCATATGCCTAACTAAATGTGTCAAGCAAACAGCATTAGAAGAGATTCATAAATGCTAAGCCTCTAAGAGGCTAAGGAATGAGAAACATAATCGAGTGTCACTGCCAGAGGCAAAAGAGTTGTTTAGGAATTTTCATAAGCACCAATTCCACAGATATTCATTTTTATGCTAGTTAACCAGAAAGAGGCAGCTTCAGGAAACAGAAACTCTGTGCTCATTCACCATGGGGTAGAGAAATCACCATCTCAGATCAGCAGCTGAAGTGTTTCAGCATCTGATCCTGTGTAGTACAAGCTTCTGAGCCAAGCAGCCATCAGAAATGGATTTTTTTTTTAATAGGTACAAAATGACAGTGAAGTACAATTCTGTAAAGCTGCACCAAAAGGGGAAACATCTTCCTAACACCAGCCAGTCACCAATAAACGAGCTTGTGCTGGACCTCCTTTTCTATACTGTTTCATGTGTAACTGAAACACTGAAATGCCTCCTCCTCCCTTGTCAACAGATTCAACAGGCTCTTCTTGTGACATGATGCTCTCAATTTAAAACTTTGTCTTAACCCTATAGGCATAATTTAAAGGACTTCTCCCCTCACAGCCCCCTTCCTTGCTGGTGAAACTCTACACTGTGACTACAAGATGCTCCCTGATCTTTCTTTGTCAGAAGCCTTAGAAAGTCACTGTCATTACAGACATCAGGCAATTCATTTCATATCCTACTTGCTGATCATTTTTCATCAAATTATCTATCATCACTGCCTGCCTCTCCCTTTCAATGGTAACCAAGGAGTTATGGCAGAAGGAGGACAATACATTGATGGGGTTTTGTCCCCTCCCAAAAGGAGCCTGTGGGTGGAAATTGAGCTGTGGGATGTGCTCTTTTTGGTGTCCACCACAGCTGGCAGCAGCATCATGTGGTATTTCTATTCACAGAACACTGTGCATAGGCTTGAAGAGCCAGAACCTCTTCCCATGAACTTTTCTCAGCTTCAGAGCAGAAGTACATTTAGCACCAAGCAGCCAACTCGACAGCCTCCCTTCATTACTCTCCCACTGAGCTCCTACTGGTTACCTGCAAGTAAATCCAGCCTGCATTTAATCTCTACATTTGAAGCAGTATTTCTTGTTTATTTTCACACTGGCCATGACTGCAGCATTTCATGCACAGGTACATACTATGCCACCAATCTGTAAACAGACTTCCCACAGCAATCTGTCAAATGATCTTCACAGCATCAGAAAGGCACCTGAACACAGCAATACAGATGACCTGATGGAGGCATTCACTGCTGTCCTGATCTAGTTAACCAGCAATCACATTACCTTGCTCCTTCAATACCTCTGGGCTCACTTCAATTCACTTTGGTCTCTCTGAACTTGACACTATTGTAGCTGCTGCTGTAAGATGCTCTCCAAAATTGAGCTTGATTTTACAAAGGTCTGAACATCTTGAGCTCATATTTCACCATCAGAAATGTACCTTTGATCAAAATACTGTGAGTCCAGACTCAGAGTGATCATTGCAACACTATTAACAGTTAGATGCAGGTTTCCAGTGAAGTTACCTGAATACAGGTAGGATAAAGTACTCAACAAGTATATCAGTTACCTGCCAACTTTCACCTGCCATATTTCTTAAAGACAAAAAATGCACACACATAAAAGCACCCTGCACCCATAAACTAATAGCAAATTACTTCCCTGTGGTTTCCACAAGGAAAACATCCCTTTCCTTCAGTTACTTTTTGTATTCTTCTCACTACTCTTATAGGAAGTTTCAGTAGCACCATCAAATCAACATAGATACACAATCTGCATGCATTTACCTTCAAAAACAATATTACTAACTGCTTTCTAAAAGTAAATGCTTTATGCTATAAAAATAATTCTTGACACATGGACTTTCACAACTCCTAGCTACTTTCAAAATTCAGCTCTCTCCCATAAACAAGCAAGAAAAACAATCTCTAAATAGGTTCGTAGACTTCTGTTCATGAAAAAAAACCAAAACAACACAATGCACTTTGCAATGCTACTTTGAAGGAGTTCTGCAAAAGTAGAGCTGGAAAACTATTAAATTGCAAGATGAAAAAGCAGAAAGCATGGTGCCATTCATTCTAGTCACTTCTAAGCAATTTCATTTTAATCTGCTGAAGGCAAATTTCAGTGTAAAGTATGAAAGCTCCAGATCATCTAGTTATGAAGATGAATGCCTGTTAAATCTTCAGTTGGGACTATTGCCTCCATTTATAAAAACACAATTTCTGCTCCAGCAACAGAATTAGCATAAGCACCCTTACAGTCTTGCTCACAGGATCTGCCAGCTAGATCTTCTTTCTTATTTCAATCTGAGATTGACGTCAGCAGCATTCACAACCTTTTGAGATCTCATTCTCCAGTTTCTACTTAATTTGAGGTCTTAGAACATTTATATGACTCACTAAATGTGATGTTTGGAGCTTCAGGGCACAAAGATGGAAAGAAATCCAAAGGGGAAAAAAAAAAAGATTGTGTATAATATAGTAAAATAAAAAGAGACAGAGAAAATATAGTCAGGTGCTATTTTTGGCAAGACTTGTGCAGTAAAGCACACAAATTTCTCTTTCACTACTCAATAAAACAAAGAGACACCATTTTCTGTTCTATTCATTACNACACTGGCCATGACTGCAGCATTTCATGCACAGGTACATACTATGCCACCAATCTGTAAACAGACTTCCCACAGCAATCTGTCAAATGATCTTCACAGCATCAGAAAGGCACCTGAACACAGCAATACAGATGACCTGATGGAGGCATTCACTGCTGTCCTGATCTAGTTAACCAGCAATCACATTACCTTGCTCCTTCAATACCTCTGGGCTCACTTCAATTCACTTTGGTCTCTCTGAACTTGACACTATTGTAGCTGCTGCTGTAAGATGCTCTCCAAAATTGAGCTTGATTTTACAAAGGTCTGAACATCTTGAGCTCATATTTCACCATCAGAAATGTACCTTTGATCAAAATACTGTGAGTCCAGACTCAGAGTGATCATTGCAACACTATTAACAGTTAGATGCAGGTTTCCAGTGAAGTTACCTGAATACAGGTAGGATAAAGTACTCAACAAGTATATCAGTTACCTGCCAACTTTCACCTGCCATATTTCTTAAAGACAAAAAATGCACACACATAAAAGCACCCTGCACCCATAAACTAATAGCAAATTACTTCCCTGTGGTTTCCACAAGGAAAACATCCCTTTCCTTCAGTTACTTTTTGTATTCTTCTCACTACTCTTATAGGAAGTTTCAGTAGCACCATCAAATCAACATAGATACACAATCTGCATGCATTTACCTTCAAAAACAATATTACTAACTGCTTTCTAAAAGTAAATGCTTTATGCTATAAAAATAATTCTTGACACATGGACTTTCACAACTCCTAGCTACTTTCAAAATTCAGCTCTCTCCCATAAACAAGCAAGAAAAACAATCTCTAAATAGGTTCGTAGACTTCTGTTCATGAAAAAAAACCAAAACAACACAATGCACTTTGCAATGCTACTTTGAAGGAGTTCTGCAAAAGTAGAGCTGGAAAACTATTAAATTGCAAGATGAAAAAGCAGAAAGCATGGTGCCATTCATTCTAGTCACTTCTAAGCAATTTCATTTTAATCTGCTGAAGGCAAATTTCAGTGTAAAGTATGAAAGCTCCAGATCATCTAGTTATGAAGATGAATGCCTGTTAAATCTTCAGTTGGGACTATTGCCTCCATTTATAAAAACACAATTTCTGCTCCAGCAACAGAATTAGCATAAGCACCCTTACAGTCTTGCTCACAGGATCTGCCAGCTAGATCTTCTTTCTTATTTCAATCTGAGATTGACGTCAGCAGCATTCACAACCTTTTGAGATCTCATTCTCCAGTTTCTACTTAATTTGAGGTCTTAGAACATTTATATGACTCACTAAATGTGATGTTTGGAGCTTCAGGGCACAAAGATGGAAAGAAATCCAAAGGGGAAAAAAAAAAAGATTGTGTATAATATAGTAAAATAAAAAGAGACAGAGAAAATATAGTCAGGTGCTATTTTTGGCAAGACTTGTGCAGTAAAGCACACAAATTTCTCTTTCACTACTCAATAAAACAAAGAGACACCATTTTCTGTTCTATTCATTACTCAAGGTGAAGGAAGAGGTTGGTCATAAGAGCAACGTTAGATGTATAGGATTTTGCAGCAACTTGCTAGAGTTGAGCAATACTTTGGGACCACCAAAGCAAAGAACCAAGGCATCCAACCTCCCACCAGAGAAGACTCCACACAGAACACACCTATTGTCTGGGAGAAAGCTCCTGTAGAGTCAATAGCCCCTGCTGGAAATCAGGATGTAATCCCTGATGTCCATACAGGTTTAACTCCTGCACACCCCTGGTCCTCCCTCTGCAGATGCACAGGCTCTGTACACCCTGCTGCACTCCCTCTGCCCCTCACAGGGAGACAATCTACTGTGGTGCTTGTTCTCTGTCAGATGGTGGTCTCTAATTCCAAGCCTGGATCTCTGCAAGTCCACCTCTGGTAAAAAACAAACTATCCCTCATTTTCTGAATGGACACCAGCAGTTTATATGAATCCCTCAAGCCTTGTCATGCTGTCAAATTAACACTTACTGTTATTAATCAAGAATTTAATTGATGAGATCTTAAAATGAATGTGTTTTGGAAATCTTTTAATTTAAAAAATGAAGATCCAATGAGTCATGACTGAAAAAGTCACTCAGCATTTCCCTTTGAGAGACTCTTCTGAACAAATACTTGGAGCAGAGAGATTACAGCAGAACACACATGACTCACCTGTGGTATAAGGGCAATTAAATATCACTTTCATTTTTTAGTATCCCTAAAATAGGCAGACACATTACAAGTGAAAAATCTCCGGCTTTTCATATTTCCTAGTAACAGTCCCAGAGTAGTTAGCAAATATGATAGCCTGGATTGATTCTCACTTTTCTTTGTGAAAAACCAAGAGATCAATGCTACACTGCTTCTCAGGCATGTAGGCTGTAGGGAAAAAAAAAGAAAAAAAAAAAAAAAAAAAAAGAGGGTTACATTGCACAGTTTCTGACAACCAGCAACAAAACAAATGCCACCTCTTCTCTGCCTTTGTATTAGCTGATAAAAAGCAGATTTAAAAAATGAAGAAAAGGCTGGATATTTTTAATC
This sequence comes from Ceyx cyanopectus, assembly GCA_013401355.1. Classification (NCBI taxonomy): domain Eukaryota; kingdom Metazoa; phylum Chordata; class Aves; order Coraciiformes; family Alcedinidae; genus Ceyx; species Ceyx cyanopectus. The sequence goes on from VYZU01013263.1 coordinate 53,772, forward strand.
ATCAAACTGACTGCACTGACCCTCTTGCAGTTGTAGGGTAATGGAATATTAAGTTTGGAGGGCACATTCTCAGGCAGGATAAGTGGCTGCCATTCCAGGAACTTCAGAACTCTGAAAGATCCCAGCTGGAGTAAAAGGGCTGCAGAAGTTTGATACCTGCAGCACCAAATAAACACCTTGTATGCAGTTAGTGGAAAATAAAGCTATTAATTCCCTTCCTTTTAAGCACTAGGATTTTCTGAATGGTCTGGCAAGTCACTACCTTGCCACCACTCAGCAGCTTCAGGTCATGCCATGCAGCTGGAGCTACTGGGCTTCCCAGTTTCCCAGCTGTGAGAAGAGGATTTACCCAGCCTGTGCTGTAGATGGGACAACTGCCACATCACTTCCAGGCAGTGACAGAAAGATGCTGTTGCATCTAAGTTACAGCTACCACTGACTTGGGGGAAAATTCCTATTACAATGGTAAATATCTGGAAGACCAAGACCATTTCCAGATTTTGGTGCAAGATTATTCAAGTCACAGCTTTGCCTTGACAATGATGTGGGTGATTTTTGCTGTATTTGTTCCCTCTGGAGTTCTTGCAGTCTCTTGATAGAATAACAAGTAGCTCCTGCACAAACTCACATCAGAATTTTAGCAGGAAATCCAAAATTATTTCAAACATGTCCAAAACTTCAATGATGGCCACAGCTCTGAACATGCTGCTCTGTTGCAGGGCATATACAGCTCAGTACAGTGGCAAGTACATCACAGGTACAGAACTTTATGCAGATTCTACCCTTGGAAGAGTTCACTTTTCCCTAAATAAATCATTAACCAGCACAAGTGAAAGGAAATGATTAATTTTACACTTCCAGCACCCAAAAGACTCAGTGGGGATCAAGTAGTTCTCACAAATGTAACTCAATTAATATCTTTGCAGCAGTGACTTTTCCTGCATGCTCTTTTCAAGATGAAGGGCATTCTTATCAAAGAGGAGATCCATTTTAGCTAGGAGAAAGAGCCCTAAACAGGTTTGGATTTTCAGCTGCAGCATAATTATAACACAACACTTGGAATGAGCATCAGTAGAGAAATACTGTTCATCTGGAGCCCTGAGTTCCTGTCATCAGCCAACTCATTCAAGTCCCTTCTGTGCTTTACATCATGTCTCACACTTAGGAAAACAACCTAGGAAGGGGGGTTGGTGAGGAAGGGTGTATAGCAACAGGCTGGAGAGCTTTGCCAAATGCACACCTTCCTCCTCTCAGGAAGCTCTAAGCCCAGACAGCAGCACCCTGCAGGAAGGCTGGAGTCCATGTGGAGCCTGGCACAGCAGATCCACCTCTGCACCACCCATCCCTGCTGGCCTTGCTCCTCAGGGACACTCCTTGATGGTTGCAAGCCAGCATTTATGAGCACTGCTTCTTTGGTGTTGCTTTCCACTGTAATTAATATAGTCATTAAAGGCACTGGGGCTGTTTTTCTCTTCATGGACTACTCTGGTTTTACACCACTTTTCACTCTGCTCACTTGCAGGCTTTAGGTGATACCAGCACTGCTCAGTGGGGTTTCTACACAGCCCCTCACCAGAGACAGAGTGAGCTCCAGAATTGGAGATGGCACAACTGTGGCTGTGCTTCAGCTAAACCAGGCCTGCCACCAGCCCTGCCATGCTGCACGGAGCACAAACATCTCCCTTCAGTGCTCTACCACAGTACAAAGCAGGTGAGTGTACCAGGCAAGGTTACTGCAACATGAAACCCTACAGGTGATGGCAGCCTGGCCTGCAGATCCTCCACCTTCACACCCATGTAAAAGATGAGAATCATGTCTTAAAAACCCTCTTTTTTTTCTGGTAACTGTTAGTGCTGTGTCTCTGGGAGAAAAATCACTGTAAATCCAAACACTCTATTGCATTTCAACTTCTATACCTTAAATTGACACTTAAATGACCCTGTCTAATGGCTGCATGAAGCCAAAACTTGCTCTTAAATGATAAACAAGCTTCTACAGCCTTTCAAAAAGCTATTTCTGAAATAGCACTACATTCCCAACCACATGCAACACAAGCTTTCAGCCTTGGAGACCTTACAAATAATACAGGACTGAATCAGACACAAGGCAGGACTGATGAACCACTTTATGTTCATCCCATTAGGAACTGGAACACCCTGCCATGCTGTGTTCCAGTGGAGAGGCAGTTTGCAGTAGTTAAGAGACAGGAAGTTTATTCATCCCTTCTAATCCCTGACTAGTTAGTTCTTTTCTTATTTCCCAGTCCTCTGTTGCCTTCCATTTATTCAGCTACACCTCTACGAAGGCAGCAGGGAGCAAGTTTAAAAGACTCCCAGATTAAGAAGTTTGAAGTTCAGCAACACTGAACAAAAAAAAGAAGTTTCCAGCTGATTATAGTGGAGACAGCTCCTGAGAAGGTTGATGCTGTCCACCTGTACTGTGATGTTACATGACCACACACCCCAAATCACACTCAGCCTCAGTTAACCTCTGTGGGCTCCATTACCATAGCTGAAGCTGATCACAGAAAAGAGGGTCTCTTTAGAAACTGCACACACATCCACATCAACATGGTGAGGGCTGATTTTCTTCAGTTTTGGTGGTTCTACAACCCAGCAAGGGTTGAGAGAGAGTAAGAGAAGGATAAAGGTTAAGGTCCATCATTCTACTCTTCTGCAAGGGAGACTGTGAAAATGCATTCCTTAATTAGCCTTGCTTGGCTGTAAATTTCCAGTGGCATTATTCCATGCACTCAACTGATGCACCAGTGTGCTCTGTTAGAGTATTTCTTCTCTAGAAAGGAAAAAAAGTAAATTGACTTCCTTGCTTTTCCCCAGCTCTTTGCTCACTCTTAGGCACAGCTCCATCATTTCAAGTCCTGTTACAACAGTTCTCTGCTGAGCTGACCTTACAGTTAATGCACAAGCGTTTACAAAGGTGCCACCTGCACCAAGAGCAAACCAGGGTGTGTAACACAGAGCCAAGAGAAAACCATAGTTTTAAGTGGCACAGCCTTACAGAAATCTGTACAGCATGAGGCTAAAATGCACAACAAGGAAGCATTTTGACATTTGGTGGCAGTTCCTATAGGAATGCATTTTTTAGCCTATATAATATCAATAATGTAGGGCAGCTTTGGTGTTTAAAAAAAAATCCAAAATATATTTGATGGAAGTTATTTCCCTTTCTTCCCCCCAAAAAGAAAAAAAAAAATGAGACCTGCAGTCCTTGGTAAAGGAACTTCCATGGACTCATCAAAGCTGACTCATGCCAGCCTACCACAACTGGGCAGTCAGAGCCCTTGCTCCTTCCAGCCTGGGGAGGGCTGAGTGCCACTGGCAGTGAGCAGGGCACAGTTACCATGGCACTCCAGAACCACCAGTGTTATCACCAGTGCAGGGACCAGAGGAGAGCGAGCAGCAGGTGGATCTTTGAGTAAGCACATGCAAAAGCAAAAACAGCATTAGGGTGAATATCCTGCCTAGGAAACATCCAATGCACAGATCCCCCATCTGTTCTGTTTTATCCCTCTGGCCACAGGAAAAGCAGAGACAGGAGCACCTGATAGACATCAGTAGCATATGTACACAGGCTTATCTACACACACCCCTCCCTTTCCATGG